>BROG01002278.1:0-11935 GCA_030159075.1 Atrina japonica | reverse complement strand
TTGGACCTGAAAAACTGTAAGTAATAGTTTATCTGTAACCCCCAAGCAACAGAAATATGTTGATAGGTGTCCTCAGTAATAACGATGTACCTCAACTTTACCACTGTGCCTCATAAAATAATTGAAGTTTTACGTCAATCTGTTCTGATATTTGTATCGTCCTGGATACTTAATGGGTCAGATATGGTATATATATCATTTGCCATTACAGTACATGCATGTAAACTGTAATTATATTTGAAACTTCAGGAAAAATGTGGCCTGCATCACTTCTGGTTAAGCGGTTTGTCATATATATTCTGGTGTATATATACATGTATATATATTCTCTGCTGGAACAAAGTTGAACCCATTATTGTGTTTTACCCAATTGGTAATAACATTTATTGTCTTGCATGATTTGGTACATGTGCATATGTACAATTAATATTTGGCTATTCCTTTCAGGAATTGAAAATGGATCCCACAATATTGTCCGATCTATCCGACAGTAAGTATAATTACATGTAGGATATTTATACATTGTAGTACTTATCAGGTGATAGAAGGGCCAAAAGCTTTTTCTGCATCTTTCAGGGCATCCAGGTATGGATAATAAAGTTGTAGTTTTGTACGATAGTTGCTAACCATTCACTAAATACATGTAATGGTTTGACGGGTAGAAGAAAATTGCTAGCCAATTGGATTGCTTGCTTTATTTTTGTGTGAAGATTTTTCATCCATTCAGATAAGGCTTTGCAGCGTTGTTTTGGGTAATGTTTTGTTATCATGATGCTGGGAAAATGTGGGACGTAGACCTTGCGTTTGACAGAAACATATACAGGTGATCATGACTCTCGATGGTTTTTGAAACCTCGAAGTTCTTGAAACCTCGAAGTTCTTGAAACCTTGAAGTTTCATACAGGTCCGAATTTTTTCCTTTCATAAATGAAGTTAATTAACTCTAGATTTCTAGAACGCGAAACCTCGAAGGTCTTGAAACAAAATTTGATTTGAAGTCCCGATTTGTACATTTCTTTATATTATATATATTTCACTTGATCTTGAGTTCAAGTAATTATCGGTGAATTTATAAAAAAATAAAGTTTATGCCATAAGCAAGAATGACAACCTGATCCTTTCCTGGAATATTGTTAATTAATTAAAAGATCAATCAAAACAGAAGAACATCTTATTTTACTCTTGTACTTCCATTTTGAGTACAAGTGTCACAGCCAAGTGATATTTTAACTTTTAGATCAAATGGTACTGTAGGTTACAGCAACATTATATTTATTGAAGAACATGAGTATTGTTGTTATGGATATGTAATAGACAGCACTGAAATTATAAAAATCCATCATGAGTATCCATGAGGGATAGGGAGTATTCTGCCAGCTTGGTTTACCCGGAAACACACCCCCCCCACCCATCCAAAAAAAAAAAAACCCAAAAGACCAAAAATACAATTAATTAAGGATTGTTTTTCATTTTTTGAACATCATTGGGGTATAAAAGCAATTACTCATGGAAAAAATTCTGTGCAGCACAAAATGAACTACAATCCTTATATTTATATACATTACCATTTTTCAGTGAAACTGTAGTCAACTGGATACTTAATTCATTCCAGAACACTGACTTTGCGGTGGGTGTTTTCATATGACGTAATGGCTCAACAGCTGTTTTGACATGAGAAGTAGTTCTCTTTTCTGATCGCAAATACTAGTGAAATTAAGGTTTAATTTCTTTTTTATATCATTTTGAAAGAAACTAGTGATATGGACAATTTTGAATACTTATTCTCAGATTTAGTTCGCGATTTTTAATATTCGACCATTTAGTAGTGGCGGGTTAAATGTGTCAGGAGAGCATTGCCCAAATAGGCCTACCATGTGCGATTTGGATAGCAACAGATGATCGTTGTTTACAAAAAAAATTCGTTTGAATTCTGATATTTTATCAGTGGAATATACCACAGAAAGTTTGAGTGTGACTGTTAATATCCGTTCATGACAACTGGAAGTAGCCATTCTATTTTGATATTTTACCAATCGCTAAATCAGCTGGGAATGCCGTGAAACTGTGAAGGGGTGACAATTTCGTAAGTAGACCTATTTCAGTATATAGGCTAGCCCACTAGCAAATCCTTCAAATCAATTGAAACAAGACAAATGCAGATTATGTTGTGAAATAACAAACTGTTATTGTTCTGTTTAAAAGATAATTATCGACACGTTCGTTATGGAAAATCCGTGTAGGCCTATAAAGTACAATAGATCCATGTCAATTCAGACTTCAGTTTTTACCAGCTGATCATATAGAGTACTCCCGTCAATTTACTGAGAAAACCTATGAACACTACTTAATAACTTATGCTCGGCATTAACATTACAGGTTATGAACAACAAGATGGGCCTGGTAATTAGCCTAGCAATTAATAGGATTTGAGTTGAACCGAGAGTTGATTTCATGTGATGCGAGTGACGAATTGTTTCTGACAGGAATAGCCTATATGGTGATGGAAGAGCAAGCTGTTTATCAGAGATACAGGAACAAAAGTGCACTAGACCTGACTCCCTTTTCAACTTACTTACAAGAAACGTAACTATGAAGCAAATTTTCATTTCTGTGGCCTGTGTTTCTTGTTATAACATGACCTAGATCTATCGCAATAGGCCTGTGATATGGGTATGTAGATCTTACAGTGTGCTACAGATGCAGGCCTAGTCTTGTGTTTTCTATTTCTTTCCGTGATTTTTGATTGTTTTGTGGTAATTAATGGCTTTAAATAAAAATATGGAATGAATGTGTGTTATTTTATTCTTTATTGATTCATTCATATGTTTAGAGAATTACTTGTCCGACAAATCGCTGCCGTAACATGGTCATGGAAAGGGTTTCTTAGATATTCAGGTATTCCTACGCCAGCTAGCGGTTAACACTTAGATCACTGATTTTAATAATATAACAATACAGTCATTCTGTATAACTGTAATGAAGGAAATTACAGTCAGTATGTAAATATATCTGTAATCATTTTATATAATAAAAGCTAAAAATAAAAAAAAACAAAATTTATCAATAATACATGTAACAACTCTCTCATGGAACAATAGCCAAATCGGTCTTCTGAAATTACATGTATTTGTTTTTATAATTCCTGCAATATCCTTCGTATATTGTGTCAGAATTATATTAACAAATTTTACATATCATGGAAAATAATTATTAAATATATGTACAGGATTCTCCCTGGGGTGTTTTTTTTTACTGATCATGAGTCCCATGGACCCACAAGAACAGAATTCCTGAGTCCTTTGTTAAATTTTTGAGTCCCAAGTCAATGAAATTCCAGAAAATACAGTAAAACCAGCTTTAGCAACCACCTGTGTATAAAGACCATCTGGTCACAAAGACTGTGTTTTGCTGTCCCCAGTAGTACCATTAGTGTACTAATCAACGTCTGTTTAAAGACCACCTAATGCACGCATTTTCCGTTTCGACCCAGAGGAGGAGGATTGCCTATCCCAAAGGGATTGACTCATGATGGATTATTGTCTCCCGTTAAATGTTTTTTTACAGACCTGTACCTTTTAATTAGTTTGACAAATTTGCATTAAAATCTTGGAATTTTCAGTTGTCAAAAATTGATTGGTTTAAAGTGTATTCTTAATGACGATGAAAAGTAGTCCCAGGTTATAGAATCATGTGAGAAAAGCGGATCTCACGAGGCTTTCTCACATGGGAGAGTCCTATCTCGCATGGGCTGTAATAGCCAATCACAACGTGTTGTTGATGAATAATTGATGTAGGCACGTACGTGTAGATGTATATGTAATATAAATACTGATTATGCTGACAAGTTAAAGATAATTTTTTCTTATCTCTATTTCAGTTAAATCGAAGCGAGCAGATGTATTGAGGCTCATAGGTAAGACTTAAAGGGACATTAGCTGTGTTTACCCAAAATTATTTCATTTTTTTTTTCTACTTTTACTACTTGTACTTGATGTACAGTAACAAATAAGAGCTATACACTGGCGTACAAAAATCGTATATTCCTAATCCTATATATTTTGTGAAAATAAGGTCAGATTCAGTGTGATATTCATATAAAATACAGTAAGACCTGCTTTATTGACCACCTGTTTGTAAAGACCATCTGGTCTGGTTTTTTTTTGCTGTCCCCAATAGTTGAGTTAATCAATTGCAAATGAAAAAGTGACAAACCTTGGTTTCTCAAGCAATTTTATTACATGTATTTTAAAATGTATAGGAATTAAAGAATAAAATCATGAACCAGTGGTCAGTCTTTTCTCACTTAGGTGACCGATAAGGCCCATGGGGCCTCCTGTTTTACAAGATAAGTCACACAGTTTCTTGGAAGGCAAATGCTCTATTTTTTTTTTTTTTGTTTGAAAGGTTTTGGAAAAAAGATAAGGATTCTACATGGGAAAGAATTTCAATTTCAGCTAAAAATTAAATGGGGAAAAGCCATGGTACAATGTTTTTATATCAAAGTTTATATTTTGCAGAAGAGACTGAAAGACGGCTTCGTGCACACAAAACTCAATACTTTCCTCAGGTCCGCCAAGAACAGACAGCTCTGTATCATATACATAGAAGACGGCACGAAGAAAGTGAAAACAAGTCCTCAAAATTGCCTCGAACCCTCATTATATCAGGCAGGGGTGGATCTGGAAAAACTTCATTTGGAGAGGAAATTCTATTTCAACTACTGAATCCTGCATCAACTGATAATGAAAGATACACACCTATAATTGTAACGGATCCCAGCGAGTGGAAGCTAGCATTGAGTGAGCATGGGAGTGTTGCTATCCTAGTCGATGATCCGTTTGGAAAGACCAATTATGACAATAGCAAACTAGAACAATGGGATCAGTGTTTTAGAGAATTAAGAGTCGAGAAAGATGCTGGAAATAACTTATGCATAATCATGTGTATACGTGATAATATTTTGAGGGAATGTAAAAGTAAATTGGAAATTTATGATGTTTTTTATGACGATACTGTTGTAGATTTGTCCTCAAATGAATTTACTCTTACGTTTTTTGAAAAAAAGCAATTACTAAAACAATATTGTGAATTTAACAAAATAACCATTTTTGAAGGTACAAAAAACCAACATCCGGTAACTGGCACACTCATGGATGTTGACGGGAAATCTGAAAAATTTCCAAGTCTACAATTCTCAATTCAGGAAATTGCAAAATCAGACCCATTTATAGGTTATCGGTCCATCAGTCCTGTTATTTGTTCTTTAAAAAACAAAAAGTTTTTTAAACTGGGTTTAGATTTTTTTGCACATGCAAATCAGGAAATAATCAATGAGGTAGATAAGCTAAGTGCAGATGATGTCCCCCTTTCGTATTGCATTTTAGTGTATGCACTTCTGAGGGGGGGCAAGTTCGATACAGCGTCAATGAAAAATGACAATCTGTTACAAGATTTGTTCACTCTGTTTAATATACCCCATAAATCACATGCTGCAATTGATTCTTTTATTCGTCACAAAATTGAAGCATTTTATTTAACAAGTTCCGGAAATCATTATGAATTCAAACACCAGACAATCTTAGAGGCAGTTTTACTTTCATTTGGTAAATCTTACCCTGAAAATTTTTTGCAACTAGCTTCTGACAGTGTCGTTTGTGAATTTGCTCGTTCCAGTGGTTACAGGGGGAACCCTGGGGAAATATGTATAAACTTACCTGCTACGACCAATGAGCTTTTAGCAGAGAAACTGGCGTCTATTTATGGCATTGCTGAGATTGCTAAGCATGAAACAACAACAGATGATCTATTTTCAGAAATTCTCTTGAAAAAATCAGAAAAATATTTATTTATGGAAGATGATAAGAAGGAAGTTTTCCATTTCTCATCTCACGTTTTTTGTGGAGAAAGGAAACACCAGATTCATGTTTTGAAATGGTTACCTTCAAAAAGAAGGTACAACGTCATTTCAGAACTTGAATCCAATGATCCCTATGACAAAGGAGTGATAAAGGCCATCAAATATGATAGACGAAGTCTTGTTGTGAAAATGTTAAAAAGGTTTATGAAACCAGGAACTGAATCTACATCAGTGATAAACCAAACAGATGGTTCTGATGAGACTGGCCAAAATGAAAAGAAGACATTGGGCATTGCTACATACATTCACTCTCTGAATTATCTTTTATCCAAAAGTGAGAAAAAAATGGCAGACAATGTGCAGAAGATGTGTGGCATCAGAATTGACAGAGCGGTCGATATTTTGGCAGACCGCATGGCTTCACATTATCATTCAAATGATGTTATAACATATTTGGCTGATCAAAGATGGAAAGAAATATTGCTGTGTCTTACAGATGCACAACTCTGTACTTTTCATAATACCAATCACACGGGTGATATACCTCTTATTGAATATTGTTTTGACAATGACTGGGATGACGTCCTTGAGAGATTTATGACTATAAACAAGGACGCACATTCTTACTTTAACTCACAGAAGCTTAGTCTAATAAAAACTGCAGTAAAGCATAAAGCCAAAAAAATATTGCATCATTTGATAAAACAAAACAAACTTGATGTAACCGTACAATATGGTCATTATTACTTGATAGAGTGGTGTTGTATATATGATTGGGTCGATGTTTTACAGGATATAGTTGAAATCAACCCTGAGGTTCTTACTCTGCCAAATTGCTCCTATTCAGAACAGATAATTCATGCCGCAAGTTTTCACAGCAAACTTGTCACATTGTATTTATTGGAGAAGAATGTTGACCACAAAGTACACGACAAAAATGGCGTTTTCTTTATACAGCACTGTGTAAAGAATGGATGGGATGACATTTTTCATAATGTTGTTAAAATCTGTCCCGAGGTTCTTTCTCAGCCAAATTTGTCTCCTTCAAATCTGATTGTTTTTGCAGCAAGATATCTCAGGAAAGAAATGGTTCTGCGAATGTTGAAGAAGGGTGTAGACCCAACAGTATCTGATAGTGACTGTAAGAATTTGATGTATTACTGTTGTAGAAATAACTGGAATGATGTTTTGCAGAAAATAATTGAGATCAATCCAGAGGTGCTTAATCAACCAAATTGTTCTTATTACAACCTTATGATGTTCACAGCACGATTCAGGAATAGAAGTACGATCTTGTATATTCTAGAGAAGGATGTTGACCTTTGTACACCCGATGAAGAAGACAATTATATGTTAGGTATTTGTTGTTCTCATGACTGGGTAGATGTGTTCAACAGAATTGTGGAGACGAACCCTGATGTTCTTTCTCAACCAAATTGCTCATATGCAGAGCTGATTGTCAAAGCTGCAAAATCTCGGAGTAGAAAAATTGTTTCGAGTTTGCTTGAAAAAGATATTGACCTCACAGTACCAGACTGGAGTGGTCAGTATTTGATTCAATATTGTTGTAGACATGACTGGGTTGATGTTTTGCAAAGAATAGTGGAGTTAAATCACATGGTTCTCGATCAGCCGAATTGTTCATACGAGAGTCTGGTTGTTTATGCTGCAAAATGTGAAAGTGAACTTGTAGTCTCCTATTTATTGCAGATTGATGTTGGCCTCAGTGCACCAGACAGTGAAAACATGTACTTGGTACATTACTGTTGCATGAATGGTTGGCTAGATATTCTGAAAAGGGTCATTGAAATGAACCCAGAAGTTCTTGATAGAAAAAACTGTTCATATTTAGACCTCTTGTATTACGCTGCAAAAGCTCACGAGGAAAGTATAGTTTTGTATCTGCTGACAAAAAATGTTGACCTTTCTGTACCTAGTATAGATGGCAAATATATGGTTCATTACTGTTGTGAAAATAACTGGTTTGATGTGTTGCAGAAGGTTGTTGAAATATACCCCGATGTTCTCAATCGACCATATTGCTCTTATTCTCATTTGGTCATTTACACAGCCAAGGTCGAACAATATGATGCCGTTTTACACTTGCTTCGGAATGAAGTTGACATCACACTTCCCGACATTCACAAGAAATTCTTCATACATTATTGTTGTCAAAATGGATGGACAGAAATTTTACATCAGTTAGGAAAGATCGATATAAATATACTGGAGTTACTTGATTCAGAAAAAGAAACTCCGATCATGGTTGCTGCCAAATGTGGTAAGAAGGAATCTGTGTCTTACCTTCTGAGAAGGAATGTCGATATCGGGAGAACTGACAACGAAGGTAAATGTGTGTTACATTACTGTTGCGAGTATAACTGGCCTAATATCTTGGAAAAGATTGATCCAGATCACGCCTTACTGAATCATCGGGATTATTTCAACTCGACACCGATTGTCCATGCAGCAAAAAATAAAAATAAGAGAGCAGTTGAATGTCTGCTGGCGAAAAATGTTGATATTATGACTCCAGATGTCCATGGCAACATGTTGGTTCAGTATTGTCTAGAGAATGATTGGACAGACTTAGCATTTAAATTACTGTCACTAATGGAGTGACGGAGTAGAGGTTGCTGGGTAATTCCATTGGTTGTCTGAAAAAAGAGAATTATTTGGCACTTGTCCAACAGGACACTAAGCCATCCCATAGTTATCCGTCGTACAATGTATCCTTTCAGAAGTGGTACAATACACGCATCTTGAAAACTCTACACCCCTACCTTACCCCAACCCCCAAACCATGTATTTTCTTGTTCCTTGATGTTGTATTAAGTCAAGTGTACGGTATTAGTGCATTGAGGAAATTCCCAGCATTCATTCTGTACTTTCAGTAGCTTGATTTTATAAAGGTGCAGTTTTATATATAATTCACTAAACTGGTTCATAGGTGTCGGAACCGGGGAGGGGGGGGGGTGTTTCCACTTTTTTGCAAAGATAGACATAGGTATTGAAAATTTGGGCTTAGCCCCCAGGCGTTTCTGGCATGTGTGTGTGATTTGATTTGATTTTTTTGTTTTACGCCATTCTCAACAATTTTTCAGTCATATGATGGCGTTCAGTTTTTATTGGTGGAGAAATCCCGGTTACCCGGGTAAAGACCACCGACCTTCCGCAAGAAAACTGGCAAACTTTCCCACTTAATTTGAAATGACTCTAGCAGGATTCGAACCAGAGATGAGAGGCTGTGTGATTTAAAGTGCAATGCTCTAACCACTGGTGTAGCCCCCTCACTTTCAATTTGCTTCCGACGTACTTGTGGTTAATAACACTAAATAAAAAAAAAAACAACAAAGGAGACATTCAGTTATCAGGCAAGTGATATAGGTTCTGGGACAAGACTATGCAAGACCTGCAGCATTGTACTCTTTATGTAATTTCCATAAACATAATTCACGTACAAAGATAAAAAATTTTAACGTATTGCCCAAACAATCTGGGGGAGGATCTCAATCATAGTGATGTATTTGTAAATCTTTGCAGGCTGATCACTTTTACTTTTTACAGTTTCCCTCTTCAGTAATTTTGGAGATAAAACACAATAACTAAAACAAAAAAGACATACTACCCCCACTCCCCCAAAAAAAAATTAATAAAAAAAGAAAAATTAACGACTCAAAAAATTTACAGACCAAAATGAGAAGTGAAAAAAAAACATGAAGTTTGTACTTAAAGTGGAACAACTAAAGGAAAAGAGACAACTGATCTGTAATATTGATTTGTTAATAAATCGTTATTTGAGGAAAATTGTTTGCTTTCAACAATTTTAAATGCACCTATTGTATAGTGTCCTATATGGTAGTTACCTGGACATACCTGTATCCATGACCTTGTCACTTTTACATGAAAAAGTATAATCCAGTTATACATACCTTTGTAGATATTATTTTGTAGTCAGTTTTCATGAAATGCCCAGTTGTACATACCTGTATAGATATTATTTTGTTGTCAGTTGTAAATACATGTCCAGATGTGCATACCTGTGTAGTTATTTTTTACTAGTCACTTGTCATGACATGTCCAGATGTACATACCTGTGTATATGTTTTTGTAGTCACTTGTCATTACATGTCCAGTTGTACATACCTGTGTAGATATTATTTTGTTGTCAGTTGTACATACCTGTGTAGATATTATTTTGTTGTCAGATGTACATGCCTGTATAGATATTATTTTGTTGTCAGTTGTAATTACATGTCCAGTTGTACATGCCTGTATAGATATTATTTTGTTGTCAGTTGTACATACCTGTGTAGATATTATTTTGTTGTCAGATGTACATGCCTGTGTAGATATTATTTTGTTGTCAGTTGAAATTACATGTCCAGTTGTACATGCCTGTATAGATATTATTTTGAAGTCATTTGTAATTACATGTCCAGATGTACATACCTGTGTAGATATTTTTTATTTGTCACTTGTCATGACATGTCCAGATGCACATGCCTGTATAGATATTATTTTGTCGTCAGTTGTATTTACATGTCCAGTTGTACATACCTGTGTAGATATTTTTGTAGTCACTTGTCATTACATGTCCAGTTGTACATGCCTGTGTAGATATTATTTTGTTGTCAGTTGTCATTACATTTCCAGTTATTATTTTTAGCAGTTGTACAGACATGTTCAGTTGTAATTACATGTCCAGGTTTTTTCTTTTTGATAGTTGCAATGACATGTCCAGTTGTCATGGCATATCAGGTTGTTCATATTTTTGTCAGTTGTACTGGTATGTCCAGCTGTCATTACACATCTAGTTATCATTTTTGTTAATTGCGCTAACATGTCCAGTTGTACGTACTTGTGTAGAATTTGTCTAGTTAGTCGTCATGACGTACAAAATGTAAACCTTTACTCGCAAACAGTAATTTCGAGATAACAAGTGGAAATTCAATAATATGTCAATACTTTTGACCAGAAAAATACTTCGAGATAAGTGAAATTTCAAGATATCCGGATAATCGGGACTGGATGTTCAACTTTGACTTAATCGGAATTTCTACATAATAATATTCCACTGTACATTGTATTTAGCTATGACCATATATTTATTCATTCTGTTAATTGGCTCCAAATAACTTACAACACTTTCACTAATTTGCACTAATGGGCTTCCGTACTGATACATTGTTCCAACAAAGTTTGACAATAACCAATTGACCTATCGACATGCGTCTGCCACATGGCTGTCCATGTGGTTTTTTTTTTACGCCATTCGATTATGATGTCATAACTACACAAGTGTTTTATGGGCCATTTAATTATGATGTCATAATGGAAAATTTTGCCAACAGATGCCGTGTCAGGCATTTAGCGATAGGTCTATCGACAGAGACTAAGATAAATGTCTCTATCTATGTCAAGTTGTTTTACTTGATTGTCCTGTTAATTCATTATCCCCTGAAAAACAATGGACTCTTCAGTAAATCAAATCTGTAGGGGTGAATGGATTGATGTTATTTTGAGATCTGAATAAAAAAACATTGATTATCCAATTTTTTAAGTTCCGTTTTGTCACTTTATTGCATTTAAGTTAATACTACGACTGATTTCATTTCCAGCTATTTTTAGTCTGACAAATTGCTGATGGAGAAATGATACTCATTACTGCTTCATGTAGGTTGAGCTAAGCATATATATCAAGGGATATATTGAAAGCATTTTAAATACATAAAAAGCTTGCTATTAAATCATCAGACCCCGAGGTCACATTTGGACCTGCCCATTACAAAGACTGGGTTAGTTCACTGTCAGAATTCAGGGTTGTATGATTTAGAAATTTGTTTTTTTTATCTCGATGGGCAGAGACACATACTTTTATAGATAAAGATGAACCTAATAAAATTTGGAGTGAATCAGAACTGTATCTGATTTTTAATGAATTAAATAAAATTGAATTCTTCTTTGTTTATATTGTGCGATACATTGCATTCTGGGTAAAATTTATGCCGAACTTCTCCACTTCGAGCCAAAATGTGTATATTATGCAAAGACATAAATGCCATTTTCACATTTACT
>BROG01002277.1:0-11938 GCA_030159075.1 Atrina japonica | reverse complement strand
AAATAAAGGAAAAAGAAATTAGAATAGGTATATATCGCCATATGATGTCCTATGTTATAGGACTTCTTTTGCCCTGTGGTCCAGCGCATTTCCCTAGAAATGCACCGAGAGTTAATTTTCACACTGTTCACAGAATTAATAATTGATCTATTTTCTATTTAAAAATGCAAATTTAGGTGCCCCCCTCCCCAACAAATCCACCAGTGTATACCTAGGACTTGAACATCTTTTTAAAGCATGCAGCATAAAAAAGTAAACTACACAGGTCTGTGAGAGGTCCTATTTCCCAGCAGACAAGACACCTTGAATGAATCACTGCATTTGTGTCAGTCCATTACTCAGATGGCAATTTATCTCAATATTGATGAAAATTTGTGGGATGTAAAGCAATATTAAAACCAAAAAATGCTTACTTGAAACTTGTGTTAACTTGCAAATGTGAAATCAGCCCTTATTGACCAGTCCACGTGCAAGATGTGCGTGACAAGCTATTCATACTTTTCCTGTGAAACAAATGTGGATTTTATACACGTTAATTAAAATATGAGTATATTCTACGTATCCCTTTGTTCATTTACTTGCATTTTATGAATATATTATGCCAATATTATATGAAATCAATTGGTTTATTTATTTCCATATATAAGCTATACAGCACATAAATAGCAGGCACCTTGATTATTTTTAATCAAGTGGCTTGATACAAAAATTTAATACATTTTCTTAAAAAAAATCCAAGTTCTTAACCATTGTTGACAACCATTATGCAGAACAGTGAAAATTACTGCAACTGTCATTTTGTAAACTTTTACATATATAGACATTGCTACATCGCCATATCCCGATGGACAATTGCTATATAAACACTACTAAAATGAATGATTACACTGGATGAATTTGACCAGGAACATGATGACCACTCCATTTCTCACTACTGTCTGTGAACTTGGTGTTAGTTGACGAGAAATCGCCGGTAAAAATTAGTTTTATTTTCACAAAAATGTTATCTGATGGGAATTTTGTCGTAATAGATATTAAGTAACTGAAAGCTTGCATTCATTTATTCCCAAACTTCCTTTGAAATACCTTTGGCGGCGAATTGATGCTTTGCATCAAGTTTTTCTTGTTTTTAATCAAGTGGCTTGATACAAAAGTATCTGTATATAAATGTACAATATATGGCTATTGGATGTAAATGCATGTTCATTGAAAGACAGTTTACATTGCTATGTTTTAGTAATGTGAAATTTCCCCGTGATTTATTTGGTACAACTAGTTTTGTTTAACATTTAAAACAACTGATGTCAATTTAGGTACAGGAAGTATTTAGTTTTGCAACAAAATGACTCCACTCCATTTTCAATTACCAGCAAACAGACAATACTGTATAGACATATACATAAAGGCGACATTTATTAATTCATCACCATCATAAAATCCTATACAATATACATATCAAGAACACCTTTGGACATGGCAAATATCATAATTCAATATTTTTTACTGTGGCATATATTTCATATAAAACTTCCTTTTTTCCAAAACATTATGAAGCTATTACTTATCACATTTCAAAATAATTTTCACTTTAAACAGCGAATTTTAAAATAACAGATAACAAAATTACATCCAAATAATCTAAACTTGGAAATATTCTCCATTTGAAAGTGAAACTTTTATTTGAGTCTGATAAGAAATAACTACAAAATATTCTTTTGAAAAATGTGCTTTTATATGAAATATAGATAGTAAAAACTATAGTGACCAAATACTTTTAGCACACTTTGCAGTCTAATAAAACCTTCACAGTTTTTAACTGCAGATCTAGGCCTATGGCGCTTTTATATTTTCCTTTTTTAATATTCAAAGAAAAATCCCTGTTCATGCACTGTATCATATTAAAAATAAATCACCAGATCTAACATTTCACACAACATGAAGTCAGATAGAAACCCATGGGACACACACACATACACACATACACACATACACACATGCACACATACACACAAACATATACTTACACATACACATAACATTTGTCACTTATGTTATTGTCTTCTTTATTTTATATAAAACAACGATTTTTAATTGCTGGTAAAGTTCATAAATCGTACCACAATTTGACAAATCTATAATAGGGTATTTCTAAAATATATGTATTTAAAAGTTTGTTTATTTACAGAATATAACTTCCAAAATTATTCATTCTGCTACTGAAATAGATGTATGTCAAAATGTAACTGAAATAGTTTTAAAATATCCTCCACAGAATCAGTATTGTTTGGGGTTTTTGTTTGTTGTTTAACGTCCCACTAAAGAATATTTCACTCATATGGAGACGTCACCAAATTCCGGTGAAGGACTTCAAAGTTTTGCCTAAGCTTGGCACTTACGATCGGTGAGCAATGAGAGTTTTTTTGTTTATCGCGACGACACATACTGTGACACGAGACCTCCAGGTTTTACTGTCTCATCCGAAAGACAGGAAACCAACATGTTGCCGGCGGGACTCGAACTTACGACCTCACGATCCAGAGTCGAACACGCTACCGACTGAGCCAGGCCGGCTCCAGAATCAGTATATTCTCAAAATAAACAAAGGGTATATCTAAACTTCATATGAATTAAATTTCCTCAGCGAACAGGCGTTATATATCGCTGATTTCCTCCATGTAAACATATTTAACAAAAGTTGATTCTTTGGGCGTTAAAAAGTGTTAATTCTATATAAAACAAAGTATAAAAAAACATAGGTGACAGATATTTATGTAGTGTGATTATGTACATTATCAGATTTGCCACTGCCACTGGTTAGGCCTAGTCGAATTTTAGACTCCGATATATCGCTTTTAATGATGAGTCTAAATTCTGTCTGTATGTCTGTAAACAGGTCATTGTATAGCCTGTACTTTGTAATGGGGGATAATTACATTACAGAAGACAAACTGTGTAGCCTAAATGATTCGTTACTGAATATACCGACCGATTTCAAGACTTCTGTCTAGAAGTCTTGTGTGACGGGTGTATTCAGCTGGAAAAGACCGAAAATAAATAGGTAAATTAATGTTAAATAGATCAATCAAAGTGTACTTCTAAGAAATGCTTAATTGTAATGCCGATAGAAGACACAATACATCTTGATAGTTTGTGCATTACGCGGTTCCAATCATAAACAAACAGAACACCGGGAAATGTGGAAAATTTTCGATGTGAAAGCGGCGTTTGTCGCTTTGCCTAGTTATAATTTGAATATGAATCATATTTATCACATTACGACAGACTTGATACGTAGAGTAACGCACATATTAGCGTCAATCTATAGTACCAGTTCAAAGTTGTGGAACTTTATCTAAAGTCGGTGTAATGAGCCTAAACGTGAACACAATTATTGGATAAATGGAAAAATCGTGAAACAAAATATTGCACATTAAAATGTACTGAAAGTAAGTATATGTATTTTATTGGAACTCGCTGTATTCTACAGTTTTGCGGTATAGTAGTAGGAATGCTCTGTGCATACAATGTAAGGTGTCGTGTGGGATCAGACAGGGATCTTAACCTAAACTCCAGACTGTGGCCCCATTCGAATTCTTGAAAAATATATATCATAGAAATAAAATGATTGATCAACATTCTGTATTCATGGACTTTCATATTTATGAGGCTTACCATTACTTGGCTATTTCAAGACGCCACTGGTAGTATGTTTTGACTGTGAAAATAAGAAAATGTACATTTGTGTATTTAGATTATTTCCCTTAAAATGTACTCGACTTATGATACGCTTATCTCTAATTGTTTTGTTTTTCATAGATTAATTCTGGCATTAAGTAAAACAGCAAGTCAGAGTTCCAATTTTATACGAAGACAATGTGGCTTGCAGGATACAGCTGTAGATGAAACCGGAAATCAAAGATTGAAACGGAAATTCATGTGCCTGTACGAAAAAATATCAGAAAACGGTTTGGTGGCAAGTTGATCTCGGAAATGTGTACGCCGTGTCCACAGTTAAAACATTTTATAGGAATGAAGGAACTGGTATGTTTGATACATTGATATAATTAACACACACACTACACACACACACACACACACACACAACACACACACACACACACACACACACATGCACACACACATACACACACACACAGATACTTAGATACACACAGGCACACACACAGACATATACACACAGATACACACACATACACTGATATACAGACAGATACAGAGATACAGAGATATACACACAAATGCACGGATACACACACACAATCACACACACAGATATATAGACACACACAGAGAGATACACAGATACAGACACACAGATACACACACAAACACACACACAT
The DNA here is from genome assembly GCA_030159075.1 of Atrina japonica. Classification (NCBI taxonomy): domain Eukaryota; kingdom Metazoa; phylum Mollusca; class Bivalvia; order Pterioida; family Pinnidae; genus Atrina; species Atrina japonica. The sequence continues at coordinate 7,577 of BROG01002277.1, read as the reverse complement.
ATGTATATATATATATATATATATATATATATATATATATATATCATATATTTTATAATATATAACTAGGTGAATTCCTATTTTTTGTTCGGTAAAGATAGGAAATATACATTTACAGGTAGCAATAATTGATTGTTCAAGTGCTAACATAAATGTATTGTTGGTAAATAATTATCATATATTATATATACATTAATAACCTACACAATTTCCTCGTCAAATTGTGAAAACAATACAGATAAATTATGGTAAATATTTTATCGTGAGAGTCGACAGGTAAATATGAAAATATTATATATACAGTAAAAACGAACTCGGAATTCATGCACATATCGAATCAAAGGATAATATAACTCTACATATGTTTAGTTAAAATTCAATTTTAAAACGAATTTAAGCGAATTTTTGCCTGTAACGAAACAATTTTCATACCCCTTGACATCTCAACCAATGTCTTTTCTTGTATTATGACAAAGTGATCAAATAAATCAAAAGTCTTTCGCAAAGCACAAGTAGACTTAATCTGTAATTAAATCAGTTTCATTAAATAAAATAATACAGGTAACAAAGATTGTGTTTTCGAATTTCTTCGTAGGAAAGTTCATGTTTAGCCAGAATTTAGAATGATGTTTGTAACAATTTAGTCCACTTTGCTATACAAAAATTGAAAACTGTCCTTAAAACGAATTGACAGTTAAGGTCACTAGAAATTCGTTATATGCGGATTTTACAATACTTATACATACTTTCACAAATACATGCATATAGAGATGCATACAACTATATACCCATACATATAAATGTCGTATCTAACGATGCCTGTCCTATATCTTAATCACTGGCAATGTTAGTTATATTTTGAGATGAATATTGTCAGCATATGTTAGTCCAAGATATTCGGATTAGAAACAGTTTCGAGATGTCACGAAAACTATATCTACTATTAAATATTTTCATATATTTTCTATTTATCAAACATACTTCGACGTAACAATTAATTCATTATTCAAAAGTAAATCAGATCAGAAATGCGAAATGAATCTCAATGGGCAATGGTTTATAGAAAGGCGATGAATATTTATTTGTCTCAGATATGTTACATACATAGTATATGTTTAACAAATTATATCTAGCTGTTCTTTCTCAAGAATGACTGCTGTAATGACAGCTTGCTAAATATTTAAATTTTAGGATACACATTCAGACTATCTGGTTTCAAGCTGTACGTAACCCTACAAGACGACTTCCTGGACTCTAGCCCAGTGTATGTCAATAACGGTGGTGTGCAAATGCAACCTTATCCACCTGCAAATTTCACAGTTACAGCGGCGACATACGGCCGATACGTTACACTGTACAAAGATCGGTCTGGTAGTTGCAGACAACCTTTTACAAATGAAAATATATGTGCCCTTTTTGAACTTTGTGAAGTGGAGGTTTTAGGTATGTTGCATCCAGATTTGTGTTTTTGAACTAAAACAATTGTATTTACATTAACATATGTGACAAGAGTTTACGTGTGTGTGTGTGTGTGTGTGTGTGTGTGTGTGTGTGTGTGTGTGTGTGTGTGTGTGTGTGTGTGTGTGTGTGTGTGTGTGTGTGCGTGTGCGCACCTGCGTTTGTATGCATATGTGTGCGCATTTCCGTGACTTACCCAGTAACAATGCCTATACTAATCTGATTATGTAAACTCGTATTGTTTTTTTTATTCAATATTGACATTGCAATGTCAAACATAGTTTTATACAAGCTACAAACAGCGAGTCCTTCACAAAGGGAAGTTTAGCTATTTCTGGTTTGAAATAAAAGAAAGTAAAGCATCAACGAAATTGTCTTATTCCCGACTAAATACGTTTTTCAAATTTATACACGTACAGTTTCCGGAAACACACATTAAACCACACATTAATCGAAAGAGAACCTATTTTGCAAGTCAACTATATTTAGTGTTTGAAAACTAATAACCCTTGATCAACTAGGGGAATTTTGAAGGTGATGATTTTCGGAAATCCTACACAACAGCTACAAAATGAGCCATGTTATCACCCTGGTCGTCGAGTCGTTCAAGAGTTTTGGGCTGAAACCCATAGAAAATGAACAAAACACGCTGAATATTGTGATACCTCTATTAATCTCTCATTTATGGTCTCTGTTTGCAATGAACTGTTTGATCGAACATATATCATATGGCAAATATTGAGTCATTTATCACCCATTATTTATCATTTTGGAGTTTTGAGGTAACACTATCATTTTTGAAAAAACAAAATAAAATCTGTGAAAAAAGTATTATTAAGCCACTTGTAACCCTTGTTTTAACCAAGGTGTGTTTCGGTGAGCATGTTTTTTTTCAGAAAGTTCCATTAAAATGTTACTAATTGAGCTATGTTAGCACTCTGGCCACTTAGGGACTCTTGGGAAAAAACAGGGAATCAACAGGAATCGATAAAAATTGGAAATTATGAATTAATCCTTCATCTAGGAACTTTTTTGCTATAATTAGAGTAATAATCATATGAAAGGTAGCTTAAATGATATGTATGGACAAAATAAACAACGATTTGTTTCATTAAAGTTAGTGTTATAGGGTACAATCCATGGAAATTAAAACAAATCGCTGAAAACTGGAAAACTTCAATTAATCCTTCAGTGTAGGCTTTTGTTTACAATGAAAGTACCGGTTGTATGGTAAATGTATTAAATGACAAATATTAACCTATTTAACAATCATCATTTATCAAATTTTGTATCTATATCCTGGACATCTTAAAGTTTTATACTTTGGCATCTGATATGTTTATGTTACTTATATTGCAAAAATATAATTGCCCAACTGCAATATTTAAGTAAACCAATATCATAAAAAGAGAAGACACTTATCCAATGTACAATGTTCGTCATGAGTATACATAAAAATATATGTTTGTTATGTACAAACCCCTCAAAATTTATATTAAGAGGACATTATTACAGCTAAGGTTTGGTGCACAAATTATCAATGACAAAGTATATTCGTCTATGGTTGCAATATATGTCAAATACGTTGATTAATTTGTAGATTAAAGTACAATCTGATTAAAAACCAAAAAAAAAAAATGTTCAAAGTTTATCGAATGGCAAAGATACTTATGTACCTCCGGATTTTATGTGTACAGTTTTATTTATAATTTTTGAAATGTATACATCTCTTGAAATCGCGTATGTCGTATTTTCATGGGTAAAAATGACCTACATACGGGGTCATCTGCATGTGACCAGCATACGGGGCCACCTGCATTCGATCCTTTAGTGGATTGCGGTAAGTCCTATACGCGACATATCAGAGATGGTAGCGATATGAGATCGGTACCCGAAGTCACGAAATCTAACAAGCTCATATATATTTTTATAAATTAATAGTAAAAAACGCAAAATATGTTCTGTAACTGTATATGTTTATATGTTGACACCACAGAATTGTAAATAACGATAACAATGTTGCTAGTTTGAAAAAAATATTAAAAGTAGCTTGTGTTCTTATTGAAATTTGAGTAACGTATTCAATATCAGATAAATATCAGATACAAAAGTATTATTCTCCAGAATGTACAGGGTAGCATGTACAAAGTCGATGACTTCGGAGAAACACGGACCTCTGGAATTCCAGAGGTAGGATCAGGTGTTATGGAGGTGTAAGCATCTACCATTGGCCGGTGACACTCGCCGTGAATCAAGAGAGAGAGAGAGAGAGAGAGAGAGAGAGAGAGAGAGAGAGAGAGAGAGAGAGAGAGAGAGAGAGAGAGAGAGGAGAGAGAGATGAGAGAGATGAGAGGAGAGATGAGTGAGAGAGAGAGAGAGAGAGAGAGAGAGAGAGAGAGAGAGAGAGAGAGAGAGAGAGAGAGACCGATAGAGAGACACAGACAGAGAGAGAAACAGAGAGAGAGATTAACGCAAAACATAAATTACTGAGTGTATACAATTTTAATAATAGTAACTGTTTTCTAGGCGAAAGATGATATATACACATCAAAAATATCTCTCAAAACATTTTTTTCTTCTTTCTGTTTCAATCTCCTCTATAATTCAATTATATGGATTTTCTAAAATATCTTTTGGTTCTATAGAATCGATATGCATATTGATTCAACTCCTTCTACAATTTGACCAGGGTGTCCTAAGAAAAAGTACGGTACAGACTGTCAGAGTACTTGTCCTGTGAACTGTCTGTACGATGTCTGTGCCATCAGCAATGGGAATTGCTACGGGTGTACAGTGGGATACAATGGTGACAAGTGCGATCAACGTAAGTATCGCTTGTACCTATAGTTTATATCAAATGTTTTAGATTAATATTGTCAGAGTATTGTTTTCCAGATTTTACCAGTGCATTTATAATAGTTTATATCATTGGTGATACTAATTTTAATTCAAACCATATATCATAGGACGCACATAGTATTCATTTGAATGTGAAACAGAAAACTAAATTGATAAATGCAATATAAATGTTTACACACCGGCGTGTTATCACATCGCCATTAACTTGATAACTCAAGTATACAACAAACTAATAAGTCATGCTTTCCACAAAGAAATAATAGTAGTCAAATTTCACACGTCTGTTGTCATCTGGGGCTAGGAACATAAAACTATATAAGACAAATATTTTACCCAATTTCAAGACTTTATTCAAATTATGAATTTTCTCTCTCAAGTGATACAATACTTAATTACAGCTGTTGTTGACTTTAATTCTTAAAAAGCGAGAATGGTCGCCCCCTCCCCCATGTTCGCCTTGGGATAAGTATATAAGAGGCTTATACCAGGGTATTTTTTCTGTTGGCCGATATTTGCCATAAGAGGTTTGTTTGCATTAACAATTGGGGCTGTGTAAATCTTGTCCGATACATGTCCTGAGTCCCGAGGATCTAAATTAATCTAATCTTGTTTGTATTTTCCCGCGTTTCTCGTTTTTCATAATATCCTCTGTATTCACGGGATATGGTATCATGGTATTTGGTATTGTTCAAGTGTTGGTAATTGGTTAATGCATCGTACACAAGTGTCCATTGGAATGGTATGGAAACCCCAAACCGGTATTTTCTTTCAGACAAATTAAAATTTTGTATAAATAAATATGAAATTACAATTTGGAGAAAGTATAATGTTGTTGAATATTTTTTACTACTTTGTGATATGCTTATGTACTTACATTATGTAATGTGATGACTATATATCGCGACATGATATTATATACGATATTAGCTTGTAGCCCTGGAACATACGGAGTTGGATGTGCCAAATCTTGTAGTGGGAATTGCAAGGATGGTGTGACTTGTGACGTCAGGGTCGGAACATGTCCTTCTGGATGCTCTCCGGGATATAAGGGTGATTACTGTAATCAAAGTAAGATATAGTTTCTTTCTTCAATTGATTAACTCAACTTTACTATTTGTATATGAATAACATACTTGACATGACCTTATTTTCACAAAATATACAGGGGTATACGATTTTGTATGATTGTTTCTTATTTTACCTCAAGTACAAAACCTAAGTGTTGTACATGTATATGTGTTAGGAGAGTTCAATTGCTTAAATGTAAAGTGCTATATAAGGAGTTAGCATGCATTTTTTTTTTTGTATTCTCAGCGTATATGGACATTGAATCAGAAATGATACTAACTGCGTAAATAAATCATACATAAAGAACAAATACAGCAATAATAATGCACCTAATGCATCTGTCGCCTGACCCCCCCCCCCCTTGCTCGAAGACGTAACCACTTGACCATCTATGCCTTCACAAAAATGCTGATGGTCATTTTGATGGCGGTGAGTAGATTTCAAACATGAGTACTCGGTCCTAGAGACAGAGATGGAAGGTGTTTAATCCTAATGTAAATGATACTGGATCGATAACTATGCATGTAGTGTGAGGAAATCAAGTATGTATATAAGGTTATACAAAAACCGGCAGACAAGATATCAGTTTTTCAGCAGAGATACTCTTGTACGGAGATTTTAATCCCGGCGTGTTATGTCGCCTTACTATACCTGCAAACAGTTTTGCCCCGTTTGCCCAGACTCGTAACAATTCCAATTTACAGGATTATTATATTCCTTTATTAATACCTGTACATGTCTATTTTCTGTATGACTGCATTGTTTTTTTTTTTAAATCTATGTGTCGTTTAAAATGAAGTCTATAATAAATACTCTCTGTAGTTCTTAAAATAAATTAATTTACCGTTTTCAATCCGTACACTGACGACAAGGCGAAATGGACGAAAATTAAACTGGGGCAAAGCTACCCCTGCATACAGTAGATATTTATTTGTAGTTATAATTTGAGTAACCCCTGTAAAATATGAAGAACGTGGTCAGCCTTATATTAATCACTGATATCGTCATTACTTAAACATTATTATATAAAATATCAAATACCTTTTACAGCATGCAGTCCAGGGAATTTTGGACCATCCTGCGCTTCCAAGTGTGGATTCTGTAGGAACAATGTCACGTGTAACTACATCAATGGGTCTTGCCCTAACGGATGTGATCTTGGGTTTACCGGACAGTATTGTAAAACAGGTATGTAATATATACTAGTTTACGATCAATAGCATGCCTTCATTGCTTAAGTATGATTTGTTATGTTTGTTATGTATTGATATAATGTTATGGTATAATGTATTGATATATATCTTTGCTGTAAGAAATACCATCTACCTCGTTTCTCCCGTCGGTTTTACTGTTTACTTGAAATCATATTATTATTATTATTATTATTATTATTATTATTATTATTATTATTATTATTATTATTATTATTATTATTATTATTATTTGAACCACTATCATGATCATAATTACAAGCTTTTGTAGTAGGTATTGTTATTATTATTATTGTTGTTGTTGTTGTTGTTGATGTCGTCGTCATGGTTGTATATGTAGTATTGTCAGATTCACATAAGACGGCGTGCGGAATAACTTTCGCTTACGACAAAATGCACCGTGTAAACGTTTTATTCCGCACTGGATGATAATGCCTTATTTGTCGTGACAAGTAGGGAGTCGTACTTTAGTCAGTGTAATATTTTTGTTATGCATTATCACCTATAATGTAAATTCCTCCAGGTCAAGAACGGGTTCATAAGACTCCACCCCGCTAGGCTGTATAAATTCAGCTATTGTAATGATCAAGTTCAGCTAAAATAACATGAGACAAGTTTACAAATACAACATGGGCAACGTGTCTTTATCAGCCACTTCACCCCTTAATTTACATGTTTCACCCCTTAATTTATATATTTCATGCTCATGTTCTATTGTTTAGACTGGTTTATTGTGGTTTGTAAGATTTAAAGGGTTAAGTCAGAACAGGGAAAACGTTAAAAAAGTTTTTAAAAAATATGTACAGAACTTTTGAGCGCAAATAGGTCAAATTACCGAAAACTCTACAGCAATGTATGAAAGCAGAACAAGGAATATATTCTCCTGAGACACTTTAGATATTGTATGCAGATAATGAAAAACACTCTATAAAGTGGTAGAATCCATTGCATCCATTCCATCCATTGCATGATTTTGAATTT
>BROG01002276.1:0-11939 GCA_030159075.1 Atrina japonica | reverse complement strand
TCTACATGTACTCCCACAGTGATTTCACATGTTTCCTATGGTGGTTCCTCAAATGACTTGTTTACAGATCTAGACCTGTCAGAAAATGTTTCAGATAACTGCTCTCCTTCAACTCCTGCTGTCAGAGAACAAATGCAAAATGAATATGATCAATGTAATGGTGATATGGTAGATTGTAATCAGTTTATTGATGATCCAGACTCCTGGACAGGAAACATTTTTGATGAATCAGATAAAGATTCTGAATCAGATTATAGTGAAAGGGAAGACTTAGCTGATAAATTAAGACTGTGGGCATCTAGGTTTAATGTTTCACACATGGCATTGAAAAATTTACTGCATATGTTACATGATTATCATCCATTTTTACCAAAAGACCCCAGATCACTGCTTAAGACACCTTCACAGTATAACGTTAAACTTATAGGTAGGGGTTTTTATCATCACTTTGGGGTATCAACATGTGTAATACAGTAAAACCTGCTATAGCGGCCACCTCTATATAAGGATCACCTGTCTATAAAGGCCAGTTTTTAAAAGTCCCTTGACTGTATACTTCAACTAAATTGAACCTGTATATAAGGGTCACCTGTACATAAAGGCCAATATTTTCTGGTCCCTTGGGTGGCCCCTATATACAGGTTTTACTGTACATGAATTAGGGAGGAATTCAAGTATTTCATTGGACAATGTGTTCTCAGTAACTTTACAAATAAATATTGATGGCTTGCCTCTTTTTAAAAGCTCTAGTACTCAATTCTGGCCAATACTTGGGCGCCTGACTTTGCCATACTATTCGAAACCATTTATCATAGGTTTATATTCTGGAAATCAGAAACCAGAAAATGTTCATGAATATTTGCAGGATTTTATTGATGAAATGAAAGTTCTGCAGGAAACTGGCATTCAACTTCCTGGGGGACATGTAAACCATACTATTAAGATTTTATTGTCTTGTGTCATTTGTGATAGTCCTGCTAGAGCTTATGTGAAGCAGATCAAAGGTCATAGTGGGTATTATGGCTGTGACAAATGTTGTCAAAAAGGCATTTGGAATGGTAAAATGACATTCCCCCAAATAAATGCACCCCCAAGACCAAATAAACAATTTGATGAATTAGAGAAGCCAGAGCACCATACTGGATCATCTCCTTTCAAAGAACTCTCTATTGGAATGATAAGTCAATTTCCAATTGATTATATGCATTTGGTGTGCTTAGGTGTTATGCGACGTCTCATATGGTTATGGATGAAAGGCCCATTTCATTGTAGGTTAGGAGCATCATCAATATCCCAGATATCAGGATGTTTATTAGATTTGAGAAGCTATATACCTCGTGAATTTTTAAGAAAGGGTAGATCTTTACGAGAAGTAGATCGTTGGAAAGCTACAGAGTTTCGTCTGTTCTTACTGTACACTGGTCCTGTTGTACTGAAGACATACTTGTCAAGCATTATGTATGAGCATTTTATGTTGCTTTTTATCTCTATATTCAGTCTGTCAAGCCCATTTTTTTACATTACTTATAGGGATTATGCAAACCAGCTTCTCTGTTTATTTGTACAACAGTTTGGTCAATTATATGGGGAGGATCAATATGTTTATAACATACATGGCCTGACTCATCTAGCAGCTGATGTATCCAATTTTGGTGTTCTTGATAACTATTCTGGTTTTGTATTTGAAAGTTTTTTGGGGAAAGTAAAGCGCATGGTCCGAAAACCAAACTTTGCTCTTCAACAAATTATTTGTAGAATAACTGAGGCACAAAACCTACCTCCAATTGAAAGCAAACAACTTGACAGTGGTATTATTAAGAAAGAGCACAAAAATGGACCAGTAACTACCCCTTATCAACATATGTCTCAGTATAAACAACTTTTTATGCCAGGGTATTTCTTGTCTGTAGAAAGGGGAGATAATTGTGTTATGGTTGATGATAGAATTGGTATCATTAGGAATATATTGAATGAAAATGAAAGCTCTGACAAATACCTTGCATTAGAATATTTCAAAGACACAGCCAATTTTTTTGAAACACCACTAAATTCATCTGATTTGAGAATTTTTACTGTTTCATGTCTTTCTGAGCATATTTCTTTCATAAACCTTTGTTATGTAACATGCAAATGTGTTCTTATGCCATACAGAAATAGTTATGTTGCTGTGCCACTAATTCATACATTAAGTAATGATACAAACTAGTAAGAGTACCAATAAAAGTTAGAACATGTACTACTTCTGTCCACGCTATTCTTTTAAAAAATTGGAAAAGACCCCACTGTTCATTTATTACATCATCTGCATGTATGTCATAAGTTTCACTACCTTCAAATAAAGAAAGTTGATTATAGTAGTTAGATATAGCATTCATTTTTATAAACAAGTATCCGATATCCATATTAATCATTTTTTGTATTAAACAGTTTCCCATGCCAAATCAACATCCCTGTGTTGGTTTCATATTTAGAACAGTACATTTCTAACAAGTTAAGAGGGGGTGAATGTAGATTATTCTATTGTTAATAATTCACCACTCACACTTGGTGTTGAAAACATGCCGTCAATCTTTTTAAACATGTTATTTTTCATATATTTTTCATAATATAACTTCTTTCATTATCTACACCATTTTATTTACACGTGCAAGGCAAACCGTTGCTGCTTATGCAATCAATTGAACACAGCATCCCTGTTGAAAATTGGAACCCTCCACAACTGACATTAACCACACGCCAAAATTCCCTCAGCAGAAGACGGCATTATTTCATTATTTCAAACGACCAACCCTGTTCTGTTTGAATCATTTTTGCTCGTTCAAATGAATTGGTGTTGGCGAGAGATTACATTTAAATTAGTTGGAAACCTTTTTGAGCCATTTTGCATTGGAGTCTTCATTATACACTATAATTTCTTTGCATTTGAAATATCGTAGATTTTCCTAATTCCAAAGTGTGGACAGTGGTTAACAAATTACATACATTTAGTATTAAATCTTACTACATGTTGGTTTAGTAAATGTACAAAATTGAGCAGCAATTTTGTTAAGTCAGATATGTGCACACTTTACAAACACAAAACATTTGGTTCCCAAAGTTCTAATCTAAGGGTTTCTGTGGAACAGTAAAAATCCAAATAATGTAGGTATGTTTGCATTGAATGTTTTTTATTTGATAGATACTTGCCTTTATATATAGTATAACATACTGCATACAGTTTTGTGTACATGTACTTAGAATACAAAGGGTCAAAACTTGTAAATCATATTTTGAAATTTGTCAGAACAATTATCGACAGACTAACAACATCTACATGTATACTTACATGTAATTACCGGTACTTTATTCCATTATTTGGTCTTAAGTTTAAGATTCTTTTTCATTGTTTTGTTTTATATAACTGCAGCACTGGAAAGATGTATCTGGTCGTGGAGTTCACAGATGAAAAAGAATTGGCAGTATATACCAGACTCATGGCTTGATGGGACTAGTTGTGCATTATGGCCAGCATACAAAACCTCTAGCCGTATCATGAATGCAGTTATTCAAAATGAGACTCCTGGTGACAATTGGAAATCTTTTCCTACCAAAGAGCTCTATAGAGGTGATATATAAATTTGTGTTTACTTCTAGTTAAGTTTTAATTTAAGGGGTACATGTACAGGGAGAAAACTCTTATTTGAAATGCAAGATGACACTTGTTATTTACATGTACATGTAAGGCCATCCTTAAAAATATGTTGATTTGTGGTAACATGACTGACTAAAGAAATCGTACCAACTCAAACTTTTTTCAGTCTGTTTTCTGGATTTTGCGGATTAAACTGGCCAAAACATTTTGTCTGCCGAAAGCTCTGATTGCGAGTACGCATTATAAAAAATTAAAACTTGAATTCTGTACAAGTCTGACCTTTTTCTATATTTTTTAAATCTTGAAATCTGATTGGTTAAGCAGATCAGTTTGAGAATAATCTCAGACTTGAGTAAATAAATTCCCATGTTTTATGGTGTAAGACCCAGTTCTTATTTTTCTTAACACAGCACTACCACCAGTGTTTACTAGACATTCAGTCCTATGCAATTAAAAAGTTTACCAAACTGGAGCTATTGCTACCAGACATGTCCAACGGTCTGATGAACCATTAATTGGAAAAATGCACACAATCTTTGTTGATGTCAATTCCATTCACAGAATATTTGAATAATATTTGAATGTCTAAAACTGTTCTCAAGTATGATGCACACATAACTTTTCAAGTTATTACCTGAAACAAATTCTAAAGTAAATGTAGTTGTCTGGTAATTGAATTTTAATTACAAATGACATTAGATGATTAAAACTTTACTCTGGCTTAGGTTTGTTAACTCTGTTAATGTTCTGAAATTCAATTATTTCATATATAGGTAGCTATGAAAAGGCAAGGAAGAAACTGCGCTTAGCTGAAGAGCAATCGGATCTGCAGACTATGTCAGAACAGGAATCTGCCGTGGCCGAATTTCGCAGATCAAAAAGGAAAAGAAGGTACATGTAAAAAATTGGATAACAACATGTTTAGATTTATTCCCATTTTTGAAAATACAAAAAAAAAACTTAACACTATAGATACCATCATTTTAAAACTCGAGGTACTCTGTACAGTGTTTTTTGAGTTGATTTTAAAATTACAATAGTGATATCAAGCTGTTCTATCATATAACTTATGTACATTGTAGTATCTGTATATTGTGCAGGGCTGTAGACTAGAATAAATTTTAATTGTATGAAACATTTTTTTTTTTTTTGATTTGCTATGCTTTTAAAAAAGGAAATTCTTAAAGAAACACTTTTCATTGGATAGCATTAAAAAATAGATTTAACTAGTAGTACTGAACTGTATATAGATTTGAATAATTTTAATAACCACCATGGAATTTATCAATTTAAATCATATTCATTAATGTGCTGAGCTGGCTGAACTAATAAATTCTTTTTATCGTATTAGGAGTCCTGAGCGATATAACTCCTCATCCAGTGAGGAAGATTGTATCAAAGAATCAGCATCTAGGCCTGGTGCAAGGAATTCTAAATTGTCTTCATATCCTCTACTACCTACCCCTCCGGAAAAGATAACGTTGGCAACTTCAAAAGCCCCCATGCAAACACTGTCACCAGCATTAAGTTCATCCCTTTTAGCAGATAGGACAATGTCGGCAACTGGATCTACATGTAACAGTTCCAGTGCTAACATACATCAAAAACCTGGCTCTTCTACATCTCCTGCCTCTACACTGGCACCAGGTTTTTCCATTGCAACAGCTACTCCGAGGACATCAAGACCATTTGGTCAGGAAATAATGCATTGTAAGTTAAATTATGTATGTACATGGATATATTGTTATGTTGATTTAATTTTAACAACATTCTTTTATATAGAGCTTAACATTCTCACTACTACTAATTCCCAATGTATTGTATAGCGCTATGAAAACAAATGTTCACATGTAGATTTTTAACATGAGATTACAGTAGGACATAATCTGAAGTCAAATGGGTCATATGTCAAGAATTTTCCACGTATGGCATTTTTTTCCAGTTTGAAAATTTCCCAATTGAAGTAAAATGCAATGAATTTGAAGATGTTTTGTATATTTACATAATTTTTTGTGTATTTCTAGATTTCCTAATTTTAATAAAACAGTGCAAAAATTCCCAACTCAAAAGCCCCATGCAGGTTTCATTCCTAAAATGTGGAAAATCCCTGTATTTGGTCACCATGTTAGTTGTCTTATAGTATATTAACCTACGGGGAAAATCCACTTCCGTCATGGTTGTGATATGCTTGAAGATGTCAAGTTTGCAAAACATGTTTAATTTAAACCCTGTATAACAGATTTTTGTCAAATTTTTCATAGTTGGATTGATTTTAATCTTGTCATTTTTAAGAAATTTTGCTATTATGTTATATATGTGTTTTCATCACCGTAAGTAAAGAATTTTTAAAATGAAAGAGAGAAGCTTTGAAAAATGTTAGTATTTTGACCTTATTAAATGTATTTTCATAGCGCCATGAAGCACAATTGTCATATATATATAATATACATGATGTATCAATGCCATATGCTGTAATGCTTCATAGCTAGCACTTTGAAAATCAAAATAGATATTACTATTTCCCTTTCTGGAAAGAGCAATTTCCTTTCCTCAGTAAGAACAAGCAGTTCTTCTAAGGACGAAACTGCACATATGTACACGGTTTCATTATGATGTCATTATAAAATGATATCTTTCACTGATAACATCTATGACATTGTGCCGCATGAAGTTTTGGTGGCACGTTGCTCCAAAAGTGAGATGACAACGTTTTCTGGAAAAAAAGAATATGATGGTCTTTATAATATGTACATGTATAAAAAACAACATGTATATTTGTATATTTGGTTAACATATTCAGTGAATCATGATATTGAACTTTTAACTTAAATGTAGAATACAACCTTTGTGAAGTTAAATACTACTTATACTGGTGCACATGTTAGGTGTATCACTGCAATAGGTAGGCTTTTTAGGTTGTAGGTGTATGTCACAACATGGGGTGCATATACTAATATGGGTGTGTACGTATTTATATAAATGTATACACTACAAATGTATACAGGTATATATATAATGATATTTGTTTTGGGTTGGTTAGTGGTGGTCACTATTACATGACCTTTTTCAGATTATGTTTTATGTTCTTTATGTTTCCTTCTTTCTCTCTTTCTTTCTTTCTTTAAACATCGAATGGTGCTCTCTATACATGTACATGTATGTAGTTATCGTTTATGCAAGCAGAGATGGGGTTAGACTGTAAGTTGAGGTTGTTTATATACTACAAATATGGAAGGTATTAGAATACTTTCTGCTAATTGTCAGGGTTTAGGGGATAAAAATAAACGAAAAGATGTTTTTTCCTATCTTAGAAGTAAAAAATACAACATATTTTGTTTACAAGATACCATTTTACGCCAGAAAATGAAAAAATAATAAGAGCTGAATGGGGTTTTGACTGTTATTTTGATTCTTTGAAATCAAATTCAAGGGGGGGTTGCAATATTATTTAATAATAACTTTGAATACAAGGTAATTAGGGAAAAAAAGGGCTTGGATGGGAATTTTCTTGCTCTTGACTTAGAAATTGAAAATAATAGAATGACCTTAATAACAAGTTTATGGTCCTAATACAGATTCTCCCTTGTTTTATGATAAAATAATAGATGTTTTAGGATTATTTAATAATGAATCTTGCGTCATTTGCGGTGATTTTTAATTTAGTTTTAAATCCAGATAAAGATTACAATAATTATAGAAATATCAAACAATCCAAAAGCTAGGGAGCGTGTCATAGAAATGATGGAAATTTTTAATCTAGTTGATATTTTTAGAGAACTATATCCTGACAAAAAAAAGATACACTTGGCGTAAAGCAAATTCTTTGAAACAAGCCCGATTAGATTTTTTTCTTGTATCTGACAAACTACTGTCAAGTATATGCACATCTGATATAGAATCTGGATACCGATCAGATCATTCAATGCCAAGTATTACTATTAGCTTCAATGATTTTAAAAAAGGGAGAGGACTCTGGAAATTTAATAACTCACTGTTACATGATTCTGATTACCTTGAAACTATAAACAAAATTATTCTTAAAGTAAAATCACAATATTCCCTACCAGTTTATAATTTAAATAATATTAATGACATTTCAGATGAAGAAATTCAATTTCAAATAGATGATCAACTATTTTTTAGAAATACTTTTATTAGAAATTAGGGGAAAAACTATTTCATATTCAGCATATAAGAAGAAGATGCATAATTTGGAAGAAAATAATCTTATTAGTAATATACAGAATTTGGAATCAAGACAAGATGTTAATATAGAAGAACTAAGGGAAAAAAACAAGAATTAGAAATTTGAGATTATAAGACTAAATAAACTTAAGGGTAGTATTATCAGATCAAAAGTCAAATGGATTGAGGAAGGTGAAAAAACCTACATCATATTTTTTTAAATTTGGAAAATAGAAATTTTACTTCTAAAATTATTCCTAAAGTAGTTAAAGATAATGGTGAAGTAATTAATAATCAGAAAGATATACTAGAAGAAGTAAAATTATTTTATGAAAAATTTATATTCATGTAAGAATAGCGAAGTTTTTGAACTGGATGAATTTTTTAAAAAAATGTTATATGTTCCTAGATTAAATAAAAAAGAAGCTGATAGTTTAGAAGGTTTAATTACATTAAGTGAAGCATCCCAAACACTTTGGAAAATGAAGAATAATAAAAGTCCAGGATCGGATGGTTTTCACCGTTGAATTTTTTAAAGTTTTTTTGGAAACAATTATGTAATTTTATTGTCAGGTCAATCAACTATGGTTTTTTTAAAGGACAATTATCAGTTACCCAAAAACAGGGGATAATCACTTGTATACCCAAAGGAGATAAATCTAGACATTTTATAAAAAATTGGAGACCAATTTACTCTCCTGAATAATATTTACAAAATTGCATCTGGATCTATAGCTAATAGAATAAAAAAAAACCTTAAATAAATTAATTGACAGTGATCAGACGGGATTTATTCAGGGACGCTATATTGGGGAAAACACTAGATTAGTATACGACATAATGCATTATGCTGAGGAAAATGATATTACAGGAATGTTACTAATGATAGATTTCGAAAAAGCTTTTGATTCCGTATCTTGGACATTTATGAATAAAGTTTTGGATTATTTTAAATTTGGCAATGACATAAAAACCTGGATAAAAATTTTACATAACAATTTCTAGTTCTGCAGTAAATTCAGGGTGGTAATTTGTCTAATTTTTTTGAAATAAAAAGAGGATGCCGTCAAGGTGACCCTATTGCCCCCTATATCTTTGTTTATATGTGCTGAGATCTTAGCAATTAGAATTAGAAATAATAAAAAAATAAAAGGTATACAAATAAACCATACCCCTATTCTTCTGTCTCAATATGCTGACGACACAACTTTGATTTTAGATGGAACAAAAAATTCTCTATTAGAAGCAATTAATGAATTAAAATGTTTTGCAAAAATTTCCGGCTTAAAGATGAATTTAAATAAAACCCAGGTTGTTTGGCTAGGAAATAAAAAATACAGTGATGAAATTATTGCCCCTGAACTTAATTTGAAATGGGGGAAATAGAACTTTCACTTTATTAGGAATAGAGTTTTCATGTGGATCTAACTAAAATTCCCAAATTAAAATTATGACAAAAAATTAGTCAAAATTAAAATCAATTATCAAATCGTGGAATAGAAGAAAGTTAACACCAATAGGAAGAGTGCAGATAATAAAATCTCTTTGATTTCACAATTAAACCACCTCTTTATATCACTTCCTAATCCTGATGACTACTTTGTTAAAAAAACTCAATACTGAACTCTACAATTTTCTATGGAATAGCAAAGTTGATAAAATTAAAAGAGAAATTGTTGTTAAAAAAAAAAAAAATACATAGAGGGGGGACTTAATATGGTACACTTAATTTCATCTATTGAATCACTAAAACTAACATGGATACGGAGACTTTATTCTACCTCAAGTAAGTGGCAAGAACTGTTAAAAACAAAAATAGATGAAAATCTATTAGCACACTGTGGAGTTGATTATATTGTTTAAATGTCAAAATAATATAAAAAAATATATTTTGGAAGGATGTTTTTAGAGTATGGGGAAAAAATAGTTAAAAAGATAGAAAAGCTTGAAAACTATGTTAGTTCAGCCTTAGAAATACTTATATGGTATAATAATATTTTTACTATTGATAATAAAAGTATCTTTTATAAAGAGTGGTTTAGAAAAGGAGTCAGTATTTTAAATAATTTCATCAAAGATGATGAAAGCTTTACTTTTTATAGTCTTGAAGAATTTAAAGAAAAATATAACATTAAATCAAACTTTTTACAAATATTATGGCATTGTTCAAATTATTCAGAATTATATTTTACAGTACAACAAACCCTGTAAAAAACATCTCTTACCCAAACATCCCAGTAAATTTAAAAAGTTATAATAAAAAACAAGAAAGGTGCAAAACCTTTTTACAACATACTTCTTAATAAAAGTGCTGTGTCATCTGGGCAAAGAAAATGGGAAGAAATTTTTGAATTCAACGAAGCAACATGGAAGAACATATATACAATTCCATTTTCAAGTTACAAATCAGTCTAGTCTACAGTGGTTACAATACAGAATTAATCAGCACATTCTAACAACAAATTCTTATTTGTATAGAGTAGGTTTAGTAAATAGTCCCTATTGTAATAGGTGCGAAATAGAAATAGAAACAATTGAACATGCCTTGTGGGAATGTGATTTTGTACAAAATTTTTTGAATGATTTTTCTCAACTATTAGACAATCTTCATATTCCTTTCGCTTTGAATAAGGAAATTTTTATTTTTGGTGTATATAGTAGAATCCACATGGATTATATTTTTCAGTGGACAATTTTAATAATTTTACTAATTAAGCACTATATATATAGAACAAGATGTTTACAACAGTCACTATCAATAAGATGTATTACACTAATAATTCTTGATCATTACAATGTCTTTAAAATATATTGCAAACAGTGAGAATAATAATCATAAACATAAATTTTATAATAATTGGGGATAAATGGAAAATGCTACTTGATACGGTTTAACCACATATATCTTATAACTGATATAAAAATATTTATGTGTGTTCATATGGTAATTAATTTATGCAATCATTTTGAAATATAATGGATTTATGTTTAAATTAATAGATGAATTGTATCTTTTATATGCATTGATTACATAAGAATTATACATATGTGCATGTATACTTGTACATACATGAATATGATTGTAATGTTTTTTCTTGTTTAGTCTCCTCATCTCTGCTGAGCTATAGAAGTGTAGAACTTGTATTAAATCAAACCATACATGTGTAAATAATATATAAACATTCTCTCTCTCTCTCTCTCTCTCTCATCTCTCTCTCTCGTCTCTCTCTCTCTCTCTCTCTCTCTCTCTCTCTCTCTCTCTCTCTCTCTCATCTTTTTCTATCTTTCTTTTCCCCTTTCTCTCTTTTTTTAGATATACAATACAAAAATTTACAACTATATTAGATAAACATACGTATAGTAAATGCATTACTATATCAACGCATGTACCAACCAACTTATTACTAAATAATGTATAATTTATAGAGTATATAAATGTACATTGTATGTATGTAAAAGTATGTGTGTGGATGTATAATTTGAGCTACATGTATGTATGAATGAGAAAGAAATATATTTTCATTTTTATATTTTTGTACACTTTGTATTGCAAGTATCTTCAAAAATAAAATAAATAAAAAAAAAAAAAAAAAAAAAAAACAACATGTATTAAATTCTTGCCATACCTGTCAACTGGCCCCTATTTTGCAGGTAACAACCCATAATTTCACCGTTCACCCGTAATTTTTAAATACCAAACAGATCATTAAATAACCTGGAATTCAAAGAATGACCTGTTTTCAGCCTACCATTCTTATAAAACATCGTTTCTCCTGATTTTTCTAATAATTCCTCCATAAATGAAAATTGGAGCAATGATACGTAAGATTAAACTCCCTCGAAACAAGACACCTGTTTTATAAAAAAAAGTTTTGTAACCAATCAAAGCCTGGTCATTACTCCTCATCAATGCTTGGTTGGCTTCTCCCATATGCTGTGACAGTGACAAAATCGTCACAGTTTAAAATGGGTAAATGAGTTACCGAGCATTTATTTATGAAATCATAAGCTGGGTAAATAAAGAAAAATAGAAAATATTAAAAGTACATTGATTAATTTCAATCAGAAAGAAGTCCCTGCCATTTAAACTTCATACAGTAAATGAACTCAATAACACCAAACC
>BROG01002275.1:0-11954 GCA_030159075.1 Atrina japonica | reverse complement strand
AGTAATATCAACAGACACGATATTAAGTTTTCTGTGTCTGACAAATCAGATCCAAGGAATAACGACGGCATCCGCAATAAAACGAACGGCGGGGATACTATGATAATAGATTCGAATAAGAGTCATGCATCAAAAGCTGAGAAGTATGAAGAACTTGGGAACATTCCGGGTAAAGTAAACAATTACGAAACCCTTAAAAAGGATGAAACATGTACTAATTTAAAAGGCAAATATATTAAAGAATATTGTGACAGAAAGGGGACAGAAGGCGGAGACGCCAAAAACTACGAGAAACTGCGTGCTCGTCCCACGGAAAATACTTACGAATCACTACGCAATGATGACATTTCACAATATGCAAACTTCTAATTTAATATTATCTGAGATGTATTTGTTAAAACATGCTACAGTTTAAATTGACAAAATAGTTGAAGCTTTTACATCAGTCTTTGTGATAATTCTTATTTCTTATATATATATATATATATTCTTATTTCATTTAATTTTGCGATGTTTAAAGTCAAATGCATACCCAGCAGATTGATTCTAAAACAGATAATTTTTCAGAGAAAGTTGCGGCAAATCTAATATTTTTATTCACAATCTAACTTTTCTGTACAGTGGAACTCAAAATGAAATTATATATTTTAAAGAGCTTTTTTTTTAAACTTATTTAAACTCAATAAAGATAACGTGTAAACACACATTCAGAAGACTTATGTTTGATTTTTTCCTGATCACAAACTATATGATTCCATGATATAGCTATACTTCTTTTCATTTTTATGTTGGCTGGACCCCCTATTGACGTAAGGGCTTCCTGTGATGTTAATGACCTAAACTCATTTGCAGTAATTTACCAGGTGTTCATTTACAACTTCAACATGCGCTGGATACGCTTTGAGATCAAAGATTAAAGTGGGATATTTTGCTTACTCATTTTGATGACCAGTAGTTCATTATTACGTTGAAAAAAATGATGACACTGTTTGAATATCAGCTTTTAAATATTCTTTCTGTTGTTGACTTTCTAACGTCAAGATAGTGTTGTACTGAATTTTGCGTTGTTTTTTTACTGAAAGTAGCAAAATACCAATCCGCTGCATTGTTTTTTCATATTCTTTGTCCAAAAGTATGATTTATTTCGAAATGCAATTTAATTCCAATTTTCTAAGGTCTTTTGATATCATTAGCGTTTGTTTGGTCGTTAATGTAATATTTCATGTCAGTGTATTTGTATTTCCAGACGTATAGCATGTTTGTAACGAAGCATTTTTTACTTTAAGATAGAACAAAACAAATTTATATATCATATCTTCTTCCATTAGGGAGTGGTGGTACCGGACCGGTAGTCAACAATGACCAGTAGAGTGATTTGTCTTTAGAATGTAGCACGACAATATCCCCCTTCTTTTTACTTCTGGCCTTCTACCAGTATATACTTAGTATGACTCAGACGGTAGCGTTCTTGTGAGTTCACGTCCAGTCGGCGACAGTCCTGTACCCTGCTCTTCGGATGAGACATTGAAAACCGAGGTCCCTTGATACAGGAGGTGTCTGCTACAATAAAAATCAAGTAAAAATGGACAAACACGGACCTCTAGGAATCAAGAGGTGGGGCCAGGTGCCACGGAGGAGTAAGCCTCTCCTTTTGACCGGTCACACCCACATGACTCCATAGTTAAGTCCAATGTAACCTCGTCACAATTGGTACAGGCATCTCAACAACCAGCAAGGAAAGGGCAACTCAACATCTCACTTAGTGAATCAGAGTAATACAAACAAGACTAATATACCGAACATAAAATTTGCGGAATGTTGACATTAAACGCGTTTTTCGACATCCCTGTTTCAATAACTTGTCAGTGAGTAGTTTACTCCTGTATATGGAATACGAATATCACAACTTTAAGTCAACATTTATTATATTTTGAAGTCGATAAAACAAGGATGATGTGTATTTCCCGTTTAGTGACGATTAGTAACCCATTTATAACGCTTTTGAAAACGTCTTCTATTTTAATGGCTAAGAGTTAAATATCCTAATTTTGATAATTTGCCTTGGAGGTTTTCTGGTGTTTCTTTGGTTCTCATACTGACAGTAATGTTGCGGTTTCTGTTGTAACACCTTCACGGCTTTTTACCTTAATGAATGCTCTGTAGTCAGCTAGATATTAAAACATAGTTTATAAATATGATTACTAATTGTTAAGTGCTATGCAATAGGGAATGGTTACGTTTATTCCAGAACAAAATAGTGATATTTTTATACTAAAGGCTTGGGAGAGCTGACGATATAAGATGAGGATATAATCTTAATGCTGGAACATGGGTCGTAAGCAACCCCTGGTGTGGATATTTAAATTTCTCCAAAAACATGGGTATGTACATCCCAGTTTCATCACATTATGGATTTGTTGTATTAGGTTTAACAAATTACCACTTTATTCTCCCTACCTACCTACCTACCTACCTACCTATCAACTGGTAAATGCCGTGTTTTTTTATGACTGTTTCGTATATAGGCTAGACTCTAGCAAATACTTCGAATCGATCGACCACTTCACAAATCAGACCAGTTTGAGCCAGTCAGGTAGGTGATCGTAATTGCGAGGTTCAAATGCACTTAGTTTCAGTCTACATTGTTAAAGCCAACAAAGATATGTTGCACCCACTTAATAATATGCCGATATAGATGTCTATACATTTGTTATAATAGGTATATAGGTGTGTTGTGAATTTGGTAAGATCTGTAGTTGGATATTAAACTTCCGTGTAGATGCAGTAACCAAAATAAACTTGACAATATGTATTGGTCGCATATCAGGTGCATTTTAAACTTCCTGAAAGCTACTAAAAAAGGAGACATTTTATCTGTTAATTTTTGAAATTCATACAAGATGGAGGTATTTTGGCTTATCGTCTTTTGGAGTCATATCATACTATCATCGTCTTTAGGTAAGTTAAATCATTTAGCTGATTATTGTACGCAAGTGTATATCTGTGGGGAGAACTTTGTCTCACGTTAAACACAGGACGCTTTGCCATAACATAGATCTACAAATATCTGTTTTGAATAGAAATCGTCACTTATATTAATGTGTATTACATCTACGGAGTACTTTAACTCGATCTTTGAATAAATAGGGAACATTCATGTGCAAAATACTTAGCCACGCTAATTTAGGAACACTTTTGTGATGTAATATTGTTGTTAAAACAACATTAAAAGCTAAATGCATAGGCCATTATCCTGTATCAATATGCCAATACCAATTTGCAGTCAAATAAACATATATCTTTTAACCACCGCAAAACTCGAATACATCGTTCCCTGTACATGAGTGTAAACATTTAAAGATAAAAGTATGTACATTTGTGACATAATTTTACTTCCTTTTAGCTAAATCATTTTGGTATCTCTCAATCACAAAGTTAAAACAAGGAAAACACAACAACCCTAAACCTCGTTTGCAACTGACTGTCTTACGACTTACGGCCTTTCAGCCCATGTATTTAGTATCTATCACCCATGCACTGTGAAAAGAAAACATTAGTCTCTCCGATTGATGTCTGTTTTTTAAGATGAATATCGCTGCTAAATGAGTAAACTGCAATACATGAAGCCCTACAATTTGTCACACAATAAGACCAATTTCTTTTAAAGTTTAAAAAGTTTGGCGTGACATCTATACAGCGAGTAAAATCAAACAAGTATGTAACTTTCGAAGTTGATACCGTGTTGATAATATTCTGTTCGTAATTCTTTTATCTATCTATCTACCTACCTATCTATTACATACCTATTTATCCATCTTTGTATCTCTCTTTATCTATTTAAACACACACGTACACACACATTCACACACACAGACACACACACAGACACAGACACACACACACACACAGATATATATAATATATATATATATATATATATATATATATATATATAGATAGATAGATATATAAATACACAAATATATATATATATAATATATATAGTATAATAGAATATATATATATATATATATATATATATATATATATATATACATACAATAAATATATATAATATATAGTATATATATATATATATATATATATATATATATATATATATATATAATATATATATATATATATTATATATATATATATACTATATATATATATATATATATATATATATATATATACTGCGGCATACTTATGAGATTCAATTGTGTCCCTTTGCTGGAAGACCTGTTTCTTTATTCATACGAAGCAGAGTTTGTTCAGAAACTACTGAGTCAAAAGAAAAAAAGACACGAACAGTGATTTATACATACGCCAATGCAATGTATCCCAGAAAACCTGAGATTAAAGGTAAAAGAGAATCAAGCACACACGCTTCATATTTTTACATTTTCCCAACTATAGAACCAAACGGGAAAGTAACAACTAAGCTATACGACAAACTGGACGACATTTTCGACTTTACCATCGTTAAGATTCCACAGTTAAAAAGTAATATCCCACAAATGTGTCATGTAGTCTGTCCAGTTCTGTTACCACTTTTGGGTTACTAAATACAGAGAGAAAATGTGTTTTCCTAGTTCCCGAATACGATATTTCATTAACCATCTTATAAGATTTAGCCATTCATTCAACGTGTCCGATTCCGTGTCTTTATGTTCGGCCATCGACAGGCATAATCTTTCACACGAACGGGCTTTGCGATATGTTGGACCTCTTAAAATAGGATTATTGAGGTTTTTATTTTAAACAATATAAACATCACAGATCATGACATGCCCGATAGGATTATATTTGAAGGATATGAAACACATGAATACGTGATGGTGTTATATAGAAGATGGTTGATGTCTAGCCACTGCAAAATCCCTGTGTAATTGAACAGATTAAAAACTATGCTGGATGTATTGATATATGAAATGCAAGTTGTGGTTTTCAATTCAAAATATGAAGGAACACAGAACTGACTTTTGTGATTTCGAACATTTCTAATACTTAAAGCGTCTATACCTTTATTTGTAAATTTCAATTTAGGGAAATGACGTGTATGCCCAGAACAGTCATCTATAGTAATGCGTGAGGGCTTGAACAGCTGTGATAAGCAATGTCTATTATAACGGAGTTAAAGAATCCGTTAAGGATTTCATTCTTGCTTCCTGAAAAAAAAAATCATTAAGAAGTGTGAAAGGAGTAGAATAAAGTTTGCTGTAAATGTGAATGTGATGAAGATCCAGTTTTATGTTAACATAAGGCAAAAGAGATAGGGAAGTGACATAATGTATGCTGGGTCTGTTATGTGAACGATCCCCGTGACTTATGCTGGAATTAACAAGTTATCTATAACAATACCGCATCCATGAACACTACACATGTAATACTTGCTGAAACCTTAGGAAACCTGTTGAAACTTAACGTAAACCACATTTCAACTGCAATTGGAATATGTGTACAAATACGGAAATCTGCTGAAACCTACGGACACCTGCTAAAACGTGACAGAAACCACATTTCAACCTAAGATTTCCGCCTATTTTCTGCAATGCAGAAACTTCAGATTTCCACAGGTTAACGCATGCAAAAACAGACTGGTTTCATGGACAGCCTAGGTGTATGCATGTAGAAACGTGTGCCAACCTGATGTTTCTGCGCGAAAAACTTGACGGTAACAACTTGGGAACTGCGGTTTCCGCTTATTTCTCGTTTTTCAACTTTAAATTTGGCTTTTCCAACGTTTGATTTGCAATTTCCATCTTAAAGTTGGCTCTTCTAACTTTTTTCTGGAATTACCTTTATCAAAATTTACTATGTGTGTATTATAGTTATATTCAATTTTAATATTCGATTTGAAGTTGTTAAATGTGTAAAATTGTATGTAATGAATACCGTGGAGTGTAAATACCTCGTAGTGTGTTAGAGTATATATTCCCTGTTTGTTTTAGGAGTGTTCACAATGGGAAATGTTATAACCTGTCGTTCTCTTGTTTCTGTGGGTGTCAGTGTGTTAAGGATGATGAGACAATACCATGCTTATAGCGAACGGTCCAACATGTATATACTTTAATCATATTGGTGCTGTAACCTGACGTTCTCCGGGTGTTGTGTCTACGTATTAGGGATGGTGACACAATGTCATGCTTATAGCGAACGGTCTGATATACAAGATATTTGAACCATGTACCATGTACAAAATATCGTTAATAAATACTTTTCTCGTATTTATTTGACAGTTAACAAAGACTCAACTCTTTAACAAGTTCAGTCTTATTGAGATATGAAAAATAGAACTCTAAGTCAACATTTATTATATCTTGAAGCCGATAAAGCAATACAAGATTTCTATGTATTACCAGTTCATTTGGAATAGTAACACATCTAAAATCGATTCTAAAAACGTCTTGTATGTTTAAAGCGAATAATTGAATACTTTAGAAGTTATCAGATGTCTCCGTAGTTGTCATACTGCGGTTTCTTTTGTAAATATTTTACAGCTTTTAACTTCAATGGATGCTGTGTTCTCAAATAGACATTAAAGCAACGTTTATAAATGTTATAACTAACTGTTTAGTTGAATATAAGAGGGAATGGTGACATTTTTCCCAGAACATCAGTGACATTTATATAGTAAACGACTTAGGAGGGCTGAAGATATACATTGAATATATAAGCCTAATGTTCACATGTTGGGTCGTAACCTAAGAGTGGTTATTATGCTTGTTTCTAAAAAATCATTTACATCCCAATTTCATCACAATATGACTTTGTTGTAGTAAATCTAAATAATAACCATTTCGTTCATTATAATTGATATTACAACAGTTTGTGATCAATCTTAGCTATAAATGAAGGAATATTTCTATGCCACTTGGGGTCCTAATCAATATATTTAGAGTTTAACATTTCATATATTTATGTGACATTCATACACTGAATAGTGTTCAAAACTGATGACTTGCCATTTGAATAAACAAAACTTTATGCGTCTCTGTCTATAACTTATCTCTTCGAGTAGTAAAAGTGAAAGAAGTACCAATCGACAATGGAAACTTTAAGTCTATTAGAACATCAACGAATTCTCAAAAAAAACTAGAAAACCTTCCCTTGGGAAATGTGTGCGACATTGTGTACTAGTATTATAAACCATTTACTGACACTAGACTACTTCGGTAGTTTCCTCCGAAAAGTAAATTTTGTTAATAGAAAATATGTGATCCGATAATTGGTCTTTTATATTTATTTTTAAAAATACGAATATGTAAACATGTCTACGTTTATCAATGATCTTATATATTTTTGAATTCTATTACATGCAAATCATGAATGCCAGTGTACTAAACACTTACAAGTTACAGCCATTGAGCAGTGAAGAATTATAACGTGCTGACATTTACCTTGACATGGGATCTCCCGTTTTTACTGTCCTACCCGAAGAACAAGAAACCAGCCTGCCGCCGGCGGGACTCGAAGTCAACAGCGCGATCCAGAGTCGAGCACTTTACCAACTGAGCAAGGCCGGCTCTAAATATTATATAAAAGATAACTTACACATACTTAAACATACTGTGCTACCATTTAAACTCCGTCCTTTTTCATATTTTGTCTGATTGAACAATTACTCAGCCGTAACATAACTTTAAACACATTGCACCTGATAAAAAGTTGGCATGTTTCTATGCATTGAAAAAATAAACATGTAAGATAATGCACAGCACTATACCTAGCTTAAAGAGGGATTAGCTGACTTCCTTTAATTCCTTTGATTTGTACTACTTAGACTGATATACATTAACAAAATGGAGATATATACTCAGACATAAACATTTGTATGTCCCTATTTACCTCTCTCTTTTTTCATTTGCAATTTTTAAACTCACCCTTACCATTTGCATATTGCCTGACCTTATTGTCACAAAGTATATACGAATTTAATATTTTATGTCTGTGTATATCTTATAGCTCTGATTTGGTATTCCACATCAAGCACATGCAGTAGAAGTAGAAGAAACCGAAATTATATTTTTGGTAAACACATTTAGTACCCTTTTTTACCCCTTAAACGTATTTTATACTTAGTTTTGATGGTTACTGAGAGTTTGAACCATTTGTGACGAGGATTCGTTCCTGACATTGACATTTGAATTCAATAGCATTTATATTTTCGTTATGGGAATTAAATGCTTTAAAGGAACATATCTTGCTATCACCCAATCACTGAAGGTAATACAGTAAACCACA
The DNA here is from genome assembly GCA_030159075.1 of Atrina japonica. Taxonomy (NCBI): domain Eukaryota; kingdom Metazoa; phylum Mollusca; class Bivalvia; order Pterioida; family Pinnidae; genus Atrina; species Atrina japonica. Next base: position 3,704 of record BROG01002275.1, on the reverse strand, counting down.
AAATCTCGCTTACCATGCGTAAATGATTTTGTCTTTATTCTTGGCCCAACCATTCAGCAATGATTTTGGTTGTCACTATATAACGGAAATCATATCTGTATACGAAGCGTCGTTGTGTATTAGTCGTTTTATCAGCATCAGTAAAAATTGTGAAAATAATAAAATGTTTTACTTAAAGGGGCATCACCCGTGTGTAGCTATATAAATTATCAGATACAAAAGTATAAATATCCAGGATGTCAGGGATACATGTATGTTTCAGAATAAAATTGAAATTGCAAATTGCCACACCCATGGCTATGCTATATAATGTAATAAAATCGAATTTGTGTTTGAATTCTGATATATCATCAATAGCATACACAATAGACAGTTTAAGTGCAACTAACGATAAGGGAAACAGCTAATATTCATTTATGACAACTGAAAGCAGTCATTTTCTTTGAAATTTTTACCAATCATCTGGGAACAATGATGGTTGATTCGTACTTAACTTACGTAAGTATTTCACGCGAGTGATGAATTGTTTCTGATAGGACTATTGGTTGACGAAAAACAAATCGAAATATCTCAGATACCAAAGCATAAATCTTTAGGATGCCCAGGACACAGATGCAAAAATGGACAAACACGGATCTATGGAAACCAAGAGGTGGGGTCAGGTTTCATGGAGGAGTAAGCATCCCCCACCGTGTGTTCAAAGTCAAGTCCAATGAAATACATAAGGAGCGAATCCTCGTCACAATGTTACAGACGTCTCAACAACCGCCAATAAAAAGGCAACTAAACATGTCATTTAGTGAAACAGAGTAATCAAAAGACTATTATATCGACAGTAAAATTTGCGGAATGTTGACATCAAACACGGTTTTCGATATCCATTTGTCAATAACTTGTCAGTAAGTAGTTGAGAGATGGTTGACAAAGTTTATCACTAGCCTTATTTGTTTTTCTGTTTTAACTTCGAAGCGAACATTTTTGTGGTCTGTGGTTCTGATCATAACATTATAACAGAACCTGGATATATCGCGATATGTGCCTGTAGGCTGTACGCTACAGATGTAGATTTGGCTTGTCATTCCGATTTCTTTCTGACATTTTTGTTTTTGTTATGTGGGAATTCATTGCTTTTAAGATTAAAGGAAAAAAAGAAGTAAATATTTGGTAACCTATTCTTTTTTAATTCAGTAATGCATTTCTTCGCCAAAATGTAAAAGGGTGAACACTCGGGTCACGTGCTTGTAAATATTAACGAACCCAAAACAACGCTCTATATACTTGCGATGAAGAGAATTGCAGTCAATACGTAAATATGGTCAAATTCAAATGAAAAAATCCTCGGCACAATTGCTACAGACCACTCAACAATTGTTATCGAAACGGTAACTCAACATATACAGTGAAGCAGAATACTAACAAAAAAGACTAACATACCGACTGCACACTATGCAGAACGTTGACATCAAATGCGATTTTTGATAACCCTGTGCGAAATAAAATAATTTACAATTTTAATTAACAACTCAGTTGATAAACTGGCTATTTGAAGAAAAAAATCGGTACAAACGTTTGAAGAATGTTTAAATAAAGCGAATGGCGTATGTTTCTATCCTTGTCGTTTGTTAAAAAATAACATACACACATGTGTCTCTATGTGTGTGTGCGTGTGTTTGTGTGTGTGTGTGTGTATGTGTGTGTGTGTGTGTGTGTGTGTGTGTGTGTGTGTGTGTGTGTGTGTGTGTGTGTGTGTGTTTGTGTGTGTTCCTAAATCATTGTAATAAAAAACGGCTGGTGGTGATTAACAGTTATATTCGTTACAGGTGTAATTCGACATTTGAATTATTCTTTCTCATTAATATCTTTTAAGAGTTATATATAATGAACTTTAAAAAAAAGGATTTAGAACAATTTTAAAATCAAGATTTAACCATATTTAGGGGAATTGATAAAAATATATCTAAGAACTTGAATTTAACCAACGACATAATTAAGGTATTGGAATACAGTGTTATCAAAATAGAAACAAGTAAAATGATTGGAATGATTGGAATATTTTGATGCAATTTCTCATAAAATTTTATAAGAACATCGACCAGATTATACTTCTCTGTTGACACATTTCTCAAATAGGTAATGAAGATGAACGGTAGGTATATATGTTTCAACAGATAGTATGTACACCAAATGGCATATATGTAACTCAAACACAAGTTGCTATATGGTAAAATCAATTTATAATCAGCAAGCGCTTACATATCAGTTTAGATAATGAATGTCCTTTACACAATTTAATTTAGTTAAAATGTTTCGAATATTTAATGAATGTCTAGATTGTTGTAGTGTCTCCCTCAGTCTTCTGAATCAGATAATGTGTATATTATTCTGTTATTTATTGTTATTGATATGAATATCCTCTGTACAGTGTTAGAACACTCGGAGCAACCATTGTTGCTAGAATTCAATTAACTTCACATCACGTCAATCAAAAGGAGAATACCATTTATTATAGAAAATCTGGCATACAGTAAGTCAGCTACACAGAGTTCCAACCTAAACGAGAGCAAGTGGTTAGCTGGTGCAGCTGTAGACGGAAACGGAAATCAAATTCTGAGCGGAAACTCATGTGCTTGTACGGCTCATTTTAAACCTACAGTATGGTGGAAAGTTGATCTAGGAAATGTGTATGCCTTGTCGAACGTTAAGATATTTAATAGGAATGAAGGTACGTTATTTTAGCACTATATCTATAATACGATAAACAACAGACATGCATTTAAAGATGTTATTTTGAAGTTTTATCAAAAACATTTATTAGTTTAGAATTTAATTCTCTGCCGTTTTCAGTATGGTCACAACTGCACCGTCAAAGAAGATGCGGGGCTAAAGGTGAAATTGAATTGTAACGTTTTTAGAGCTACTATATATGAACTATCTGAAACATAATATTTACAGTGATCATGTACATGTATGAAAGGCTTACAATATGTGGAGAGATGTACTGCTTTATTTTGATCATAAACTATGCATAATATATGTAGAACTATTGGAATTTAGACTGTGGTTGTTTTTAGATTGTATGACACCTATTTTTTTTCGGAATTGACAGAAAACAATTGACTAAAACCTTTGTATTTTTGTCTGTTTATTTTAAACTATGATTTTTATTATAATATTGATAATTTATTCATATTGTTTACTTTTGATAATGTATGTGGAAGTTATCAGGTGAACACCAGTAACAAAATAAAACATATCACAGAACTGCTGTGCACATGGTACTTAAATGTATTTTAAACAGACATTTACTTCAACATGTTTGTATTAGTCAACCATTTAAGTATATTCATTGTTTTGTCATTTACACATTATGTCACTTGACACTTGGAAGAGTTGCAAATTCACTTATCATAACGAATATTTTAGTTTAGTTTCCTGTTTGAGTATGTGTGATTCATACAATTACATTCATCTTATATTCCACCTCCCAGTTAACAATTTAAAAGGTGGCCCATTCAGGTATCCATGCTGGATACGAGCAACTTTTTCTCAATGGTTAAAAAATTTAAGATGACGATAGCAGTATCGAGTAAAAGATAGAACACAGGAAACAGGATATCTTTCTGAGTTTAGGGTCACGTGACCAGTGACAGACACGAACGTGTTTTGATTTCACTCCGGTCTTTTGACAAAAATTTCACTTATTT
>BROG01002274.1:0-11975 GCA_030159075.1 Atrina japonica | reverse complement strand
AACTGTGAGGATGAAAAGTTCACTTCATTCATATAGGCCTAACACTTTATGATATTAGGTTTAATTTCCGTTAAATGAACACCGATTTGATCATTTTAATATTTATGTAGGCATACCCAGTATTTGATTCGGTGGGGCCGGCAGATTTTGATAATAAATATTCTGGCCTTGAAATGTTGAAAATAAATAAAATAAGAAAATAACCCGACCTTAACGGGTGCCAAAGTTGTGGTGAAAATTAATTAACGTTTAAAAGTTTCGACCCCTGGACCATGTTTCATTCTTCATTTTTTGGCTCACTACGCTAGAGGATAGCCTATGTATGACAACAAGTAGGCATTATTACTCTAGTCAGTGTAATTTGAATTGTAATGATTTATTTATGTTGAACTCGTCCAGATAAAGAAAGGGTTCATAGGACACCATCACACTAGGTTATATGGGTTTCTATACATTGGAACCGCGTCTAAAGAACAACTTGCTTAGTAGACCACTTCACAATTAAGACCATTATTAATTTCCACTCTCTTAATTATGTGTGTGTGTTTGTATACTTACCAAATAGGCTACTAGAATTTGAATTTTGGATGATGTTTTACGCTACACTCAACAATTGTTTTAGTTATATGGTGGTGACCAGTTTTTATTAGTGGAGGATGGAACTCTTAACGTGCCGAGATGACGCCACCAGACTTCCGCAATTAAACTGGCAAACTTTCTCACAAAGTTCGACTTAGTTTCCAGCGGGGCTCACACAGGTCTTCGCTGACCAGATGTGAAAAACTTCATGTTTCAAAGCGATTGCTGGACGTCTCGTACCCAATCCAAGACGAATCGTACACCTGTGGGTTTTTGGTACGAAACGTCTGGTCAAATCGCACCTTGTATATATCCGGGTACGATTTGTCCTAGACGTTTCGTACCCTGATGCATATTCGATTTTGAGTTTAAAGCAAGGCAAATCGCAAATTTGGGTAGATAGGTCTATGTTTTTCAAGTTTAGATATTAAGATCTTTTTTTTATTTGAACTTATATGAAAAAAACGTTATTTTGCAGCGAAGACAGCGAACGCCAACCAAAAATTCTCACAATAGTAATAAATAAACCAGCCATTTTAGCTCTAGAGGTGACACAAAATGTACAACGGGAAAAAGAAGTAATAATAATTGCAATAATAAGAGGCCCATCCGACAGTTATAAAATCCACAATTTGCAAAAGTGTTAATGGGGAGTCAGTTCTTTGAAAATCATTTTTGTTAAAACTTACATCATGAAACTTGTTGGCAATAAGGAAGCAGTGTGGGTAAATAATCGCAGAAAAGAATAAAATTACAGGCCGAAATACAAGATCTGTCCTGAGAAGTCACTGTGATCTGTTCCATCGTTGAATGTGAGCTTTGTCCTTTATCGGGTATGTTATTTGTGTCCTCTTTCGTGTAGAAAGAGTGGAATTATCTGTTGAGGATAGATATCGCTGTATACTAGCCCATTGTTGCTATTAATGGGGGCGGCGGCTACTCCAGTGAAGTCTTTCTTTTTGCCATTACTGAAGGCCCAGAATTTGAGTTTTGAGTTTTCTGTCATATCTCCACTTATTATGTCCTGTAAGGCATATCTGTCATGTGCTTGTGGAAGTTCCCGTTGCACTTTAGATCAGAGGAGGTGGTAATGATTCCAGTCTTTTCTAGTGTTTGTAGATCTTTCATTTTTATGTCATGTGCTTGTCGAAGTTCCCGTTGCACTTTAAACTTGAGGTGGTGGTAACGATTCCAGTCTTTTCTAGTGTTTGTAGATCTTTCATTTTTATGTCATGTGCTTGTAGAAGTTCCCGTTGCACTTTAAACTTGAGGTGGTGGTAACGTTTATGGCCTTTTCTAGTGTTTGTAGATCTTTCCTTTTTTGTGATCGTCTTTTGCGTCGAGTTTGTCTGTTTAGGTCTCTCTCTGTTGATCCATGGGTGTAACTGTTTGGTTGTTGTCTCTTCGTATGTTTGCTTTCTCTCATAAGTTGTTCTACTTTTTTGACCTGAAAGCTCACCACAGGCTTATGGTGTGTTTTTGAGACCTTCTCCAAATATTCGTAGTTCTTCCTTGATTTTATTAACCATCGCCTTCTTCTATAAGAACACGTTCCTACGTGGACTCTTTGATCTTGTAGGTTTGACGCCCGTATCACAGAGTATATCCTGATCACTCCTACCTATTGGCGATAAAGGTTTAATTTTTACTACTAAGGAGGCCTCAGTTTAATAGAATCTACCCCTATCTTGAGGGTATGACAAAGGAATCTCAAACCGAGGGTAAGATTCATGAATGTCGAACCCGAGGCTTTCTAGACGCAACAGACACCCTACATCGTATAAATTGTATTGTGACGCCATAGCTCGTCAATTTCCTGGTAAATCATTCCCCGTTAAAATGAAGGAAAATCTGTGAACAATTGGAAGAGTCTCCTGTCTGGCACTGAACGACTTGTGTAAGGTCGACGTCATCGCTATCACTGACTATGTTCTCACTGTATTTATTTGAATAAGAGTATCCGTTGATTGTACCATTTGGCCATTGTATGCCCGGAAGGTTATTATACCCCGCCTATATGGAAGTACATGTAGAAATGTTATAACAAAAATTACTATCTTAGCTTTTGAATAATTTAGAATTCAAATGGTTTTATCAGTGCCAAAGATGACACACACTCCTTGATTATGTCCGTGTTTTGATAAACAAAGGGAATATTTAAGAAAAAAAAAGAAAGGCCGCAGGTGATTAAATGTGAATTCATTCTGCAATGCCATCATCATCCAAAATAGGATCAAGTTTTAGAACTGTGCTATGTTTTGGAATTTGTTTGCCGATTTCCAGATTTATTATTTTCTTCTGATAATATTCTGTATAGACTTGGCGAATGCCAATTTTTTCAAGTGTATTTTGTTCACATTTGAATGATTTTTCAAATCGTCTCAAAGTTGTGATTGCATTGATTAAAATTTTCCAAGTAGAAAATGTTCTGAACTAAGGAGAGCTACGGTCTGAGTCGCTGATTTCAGTTTAACGAGATACTATATCAGGACGGAATTCCTTGTCATTTCGCTTCATCAGGACTATATCAGGATGGAATTCCTTGTCATTTCGCTTTATCAGGACGGAATTCCTTGTCATTTCGCTTCATCAGGACGGAATTCCTAGTCATTTCGCTTCATCAGGACTATATCAGGACGGAATTCCTTGTCATTTCGCTTTATCAGGACTATATCAGGACGGAATTCCTTGCCATTTCGCTTCATTTTAAATTTGCCCTCTCATATAAGGGCGATAATGGCAAAAATTACACGGGAGCTAAATTTTCAAGACTTACTGTAAGCGTTAAGGTTAACTTTATCAGGATCCTTGTCATTGTCGGGCGATATCAACACATATCAGGCATTAGATTCAGTTTGATTTGTTCATGAGAGCCAGGTTGGTCCACTGATCCAATTTTCAACGTGTTTGGTATATGAATTATGAATTCCTTTCCTGCATCAGCTGGGTTACGAACAGAAGAAATATACGATTACTGAAAGGTTTTTATATTTTGTTAATCTTTTCAACACAGTTCGCAACATACATGAGGAATCGTCGAGTTGTTTTGGGAATATGTCCCACCGGAAAGGCTACCTTGCTATCAATTTAGAAGTGACAATGTTCAAGACTAAGATTCAAATTACTACACACATCCTCTCCAACCTCAGTAGGCAGAACAGCCTCACATAACTCAAATCAAGGAATCGTGTCACCTTTTTGTGGTGCCAGTTTAAATTTTCCCATGAGAAATCCAAATGAGGTGGTCCCCGTGCTGTCGATATATTTCAAATAAGCAACAGCTGATATTGCTTGTTCGGATATGTATTTTTATATTGTGTGTTGATGATATGGAAGAAGGAACGATCATCCGTGTAATTTGAATCTTACGTACATGTGTATATGTATTTGTATCTAAGATTCAAGCCACTCTAATCATCTTGATGCGTTATCTTGAATAACAGGTTCATCCCTGTATATATACATCATTAAATATAGTATGCCTGGAAATTTTCGCCCCTGCTTATTTCACCCTTTTACGATAAATAAAATATTCACACTGTCCTGAATTCGCCCTTAATGACCATAATGTCATGGATTGCATGTGTCAGTGTTTTAATTATATAGCTTGAAAATTTCGTTTCATTTTAAATTCGTCCTCTCATACGGGCGAAAATGGTAAAAATTACACGGAAGCGAAATTTTCAAGTTTACAGTAAGCGCTAAGGGTTTATTTTCAAATCCCTAATTCTTTATAGCCAATGTAAAATATATATCTGAAATGAATAAATATACAATGTATTTGATTTAACATAAAACCTGACAAGAACTTGGTGATGAGGTTACTGAGAAAATGCAAACGTTTGTGGAACAGGAGATGAGACTGCACGGTGTAACTAAATGGCTGTTATTTACTACCGTGAGAGGACTAATTTGCCACTGGTAAACTTTGTTCATGGTTTAAAATACAATGATGACGCCATTCAAATTTCAGGGATGGAAATTCACCTGGACTGGACCTGTCTGGAACCCTAAGTGTAAACAGACATGTCTGTGGTTTTGTTAATAAATTGTGTTTTTTTTTAATTGTTTTAATGTGAGAAACTCCCCGTTTGCTCTAAATACCTCTCCGTTGCTTTGCAGGTCATCTTCGTGATATATTTCACTTTTCTGTTGTATTGCTTTTCAAATAAAAATCTTTTACTTTACAATCGTTCTCAAGTTTTGAAAGGAGCACAAATGTGTAACACAAATCTCGGTAAAACACTCAGAAACCTGAACAATTTATGTCCAAAACTTTTAAGTACTCAGTATTGGAGCAGCTGAAGTTGCACCTCGGGACAGCTGGTATCTTCCTCTCTTTGAGGCGAACCACCGTAAAACTGTAAAAAAAAGATACGAGGGGCGTTTCATCTGATTATAAAGGCATTTCGCAAGACAGAGTTTTGATGTATGGATCTGATCTAACGAACATCTTGTTTTAAGTGTTTTAGGAATGGTAAGTGCTTGACGATGAATCACTTGTTCTCTTATCTTAGAAAAGGAAAAGGATTAGATTTTTATAGAAAATAATTGTGGATGAGTAACTTCTCCACAGTTTTACAAAGATAAATACTTGTAGATGAATCACTAAAAGTGATTTAGAATGGAAAATAATTGTATGCGAATCAGAAAGTGAAATACTTTTACATTACCCAGAATGTAAATTACTTGTAGATGAATTGGAATGTTAATTACTTGTAGATGAATTGGAATGTTAATTACTTGTAGATGAATTGGAATGTTAATTACTTGTAGATGAATCGGAATGTGAATTACTTGTGGATAATAAGAATGGGAAACACTTGTAGATGAATCAGAATGGGAAATACTTGTAGATGAATCAGAATGGGAAATAAATGTAGATGATTCAGAAAGGGAAATACTTTTAGAGGCACTTGTAGGCAATGTGATGTGAGGAGATCAATCAACATTAGACTGAATGGAATTTTATTCATTCACACACCGACGACAAGGAAGCATATCAGTGCCTCTAATGAAATATTAGAAAGAACATGTTATATGAATAAATATGTATTTTAACGAAAGTCAGTGTAAAGAAAAAAAACATGGATCGGTCTTTGATATATTGAATATATATTTCAGTTTGGTTAAATCTACCAAATGCTATCACATCAACGAATTTTTTTTTCACTTACAATCGTATCTTGCAATAACATGTATAGACCTGAAGCATCAACAATGTCAACAATATTTATTCAACATTCAAATTACAAAGATTTCAAATGACCATTTACGGGACTTGTCGTCTTTGTAACCACGGTAAATGAGGTGAACCCATGATCTTGTTTATAATTTACAAATATTTCTTGTCATTTCATTCCTATCATTTCTTAAAATGTGTCCCAATACAGTATCTAGCACATCAGATCTCGCTAACTCTTGGAAATCCATCAATAAAACACAGTCCAAATGTTTTTCAAATGATGAATTAAGGAAAGATGAAAACTATACATGGGTATTTGTAGTTAATTTCAAATATTGCCTTTTTTAATGGCTTGTCAAATCATCTTAGTTATATATAATGGTTTTAATTCATACTGTTTTATGACACATTCAACAATTGTTCAGCCACAGAATGACAGCCAGATGGTGGAGGAGATTAAAACTGGAAAAGATCATCATCTTTCCACAAGTAACCTGGCAAAGTTTTTCACATAATCACCTTAGGTTCCATCACAGCTCAAATCTGTACTGTTTAAAGGTACTATTAATCCAGTTTTATTTGCATTAATTTTATTTACATGTAAATTCGCGAGAGCTCATGCTCGCGAAAATAAAATTATCATGTAATGAAGTTTGATAAGAGTATGAGGAGATGGGGATTCAAAGTCGCAAAAATATTCTGTCACAAATAAATTTAGAACTTGTGTATCCCTAAAATAAAGCCCCGTGAAATTTTCTTTATTTACAGACATCATGATTTAAAAAGTGGAAATCTCTAACCACTAAACCAAAGAAGTCCCACATGACATGTATACAGAAAGTATACAAATATTTAAAAAAAAATTAGAGCAATATCTTTCTTATATTCCTAATATGAACTAAGGCAATTCACAGTTTAATTTTTTGGCCAAAATATGACCAGAGTAAGTCTCCAAAACATTAACTTTGATTTAAATACGACTTTGTGAAGCCTTGGGTTGATGTGGTCCAGACTGGAGAATTTTTAAAGTCTCTACAGTGTACAGCTTTTGACGAAGTTCTATGACTTTTATATATTGTGTACACACGTTATCTATTAGTTCTCTTCTAGTGCAGCCAAATAAGTCTGACATTTTGGTAGTGAAATGCTACACCCTGGTGTATCAAATATGTATCATATATTCTAATACTTTTCAATATTTCTTGAAAAAATAGAAATCCTAAATCTATGGTACTGACCAGTAATAAAACAATTTTGCATAAACAAAATAATCAAATGGTTAAAATGATAAAATCAAAAATAAGAAAAATTAGTTTAGAGAGACAACAAATACATAATTTACATATACAGAAAAGGAATGGACAATGAGTGTAAAAATTGGGGTCATACTTGCCAAGTCTCCCTCATAAATAGGAAGACTCCCTATTTTTTATGTAATATTTTGATAATCTCTTCAAGAAAAATGTATATCTTCTCCGGTCCTAGGTCTAAATGATTACCACTTACATGTAGACTATGTTCAATTACTTGACATTACATTGGTGATCATTAATTTGGATACATACAACACCATTAAATAGAATGACCTTGCCCACCCCACATCAAAACAATTTTCAGTCTCACCATTACAATTACAGAACTCTGAGCCAGGAAGGTATATTTTTTTTTATATTTTAGAGTGCAAATTAGAAAGAAATCCAGATTTATCAATGAAAAGTAAAAATAATCTGAATGAGCCTGATATGGTGTTTTGGTCAGGGTACAGTAAATAAGTTTATTTTCATGCAGTGTAAGATATAAAAATCTCAGGTACCAAAGGAATAATCTTCAGGATATCCAAGATACATACACAAATATGCTGAATATTGGACAAACATGAACCTCTAGAAATATAGAGGTGGACTCAGGTATCGTGGAGGAGTAAGAACACCCTTTTAACTCATCACATCTGTCAAATTCAAATGAAATAAGTAAGGACATAAAATTACTACAAAGAAATATGAATATTAAAACTATCTGTGTGTCAACTAATAATAGCACTTTATATGATTGTCCAGGAAATGTTCTGGTGATGAAATAGTAATGTAAAATTTAACAAAAATAAAAGAATTCATTATAGAGTATATCTTCTGTTTAACATACTACAGGATGATTGACAAAACAAAAAGACAAGTCTACGAGAGAGAGAGAGACAGAGAGAGAGAGAGACAGAGAGAGAGACAGAGAGAGAGAGACAGAGAGAGTGTGTATATCTTCTGTTTAACATACTACAGGATGATTGACAAAACAAAAAGACATGTCTACGAGAGAGAGAGAGAGAGAGACAGAGAGAGAGAGACAGAGAGAGTGTGTATATCTTCTGTTTAACAAACTACAAGATGGTTGAATTACAACAACGCTGTCGTGCAAATGCAAGAGAAGTACTGTTTTGTAGAATTAAAAAAAAATTGAATTCATTTTGCAAGAGAACCTGTTTTCCATATAAACCAGACATTTCATTAACACTTTTCATAGAATGGAACTAGTTTAAAGGATGATATGTACAAAATGAAAGTTTGCTTGCTGAAAATTATTTTAAATATATAGTTCTATGTTATAACAATGCTTTTCTCATCGCTAACAAAAGTAACATAGCTCAATTTTAGGAAATACTAAAAGTATTCCAGTAAGAAAAACCAAAATTATTCCTGGGGCAGAACAAATCCTTTTGATACAATTGGGCCACCGTCATGTAGAAGAAGAGCAGGCCATAAACAAACTTCAACTATCTTTCCTTTTCGACCAAAGAATGAAAACTGCTGTTTTGTTATATGTTCGCCTTTCTCTAGACAAATCATCTTCATTGGGGGATCTTGTACACACATTATACCATGTCAGTTGTACACATCTTCTGCTGTAAGCTTTTATCCTAGAATCTGCCAACATCTCTTGGGAAGTGATAATTTTAGGAAGTTCCTGATCCTCGAAAATCTGAAACAAATACAGAAATGGAGTGCTCACTTGAGTCCTTGGCTCATGTGAGCTAAAAAAGAGAATATTCATTGATTTATCATAAGTACACACACAGGTACATAAAATTATGGGACATCAAATTCAAATATAGTGGACTATCTTCTTTAATAAAAGCAAGAAACTCTTCAAGGAATGAGTTTTTAACTTGGTATTTTACACCATACTCGCCAATCTGTGGTTGCATTTGGTGGTGGCTATTTTATATAGGTGGAGGAGACAACCTGGATAAAATGTACACAGAAAGAGAACCACCAGTCTGCCACAAGTTAAGTGTAAAATTGTCTCCAAAAAGTAGTTTACCTTCCAGTAGAGGTCAAAGCTGTGTGACAAGAGGTGAAAGAGTTCATTGTTTTAAAGTGTGATGCTCTAACCCCTTGACCCTTTGAAGAGATGATGTTGAAACAGAAAAACAACTAAACTAGAAAACATATACCTCTACAGCTTTGTTAGATGAAATAGTTGAGGAAACTTTTCTATATTCTTTGGCATGTCTGTCAATGAACTGTTGATGGGGGTCCACAGCGGCTGTTTTTTCTTCTTTGGTTTGTTCTTCACCTGACTCCTATTGCAAACAAAATACACTGACATGATAAATGATGCCTTTATGATAAAGCTATAATAAATCAATGCTTGAATATTCCAAATGAATAGTAAATGGGAACTGTAGCTAGTGGTATGCAATAGACTATCAACTGCAAATGCATCCTGAGCTCACTGCTAGAATGAAAACTATATATAACGATAATGAATGAAGTTAAATGAAAAATAAATCATGTTGAAAAAGATTGACTTTCTGTTTTAAACACAAAGTGTGAGTGATCAATAAAAAATAATAAAAGAATTGTCAAATATTCCCTTCGTTACTTGAAATGTTCTAAATATGGCACAAGCACTGGGATGTTGATTTAGCGCAATTTCCACATATGTTTTATATGTTTTTTTTTTCAATTATTTTACATAAACCCAAGTAGTAAAAAACTGAAATGATCCTGTAAGTTTATATCACTGCTGACATTATAAATATTTATAATTTTCAGATTACTATATTCACGATTTTTTTATATGGCAATTCTAATTTGTCCCTTTGGACAAGCTCTGACAAACTTTAACTTTTCCAACTGCAAAATGGTCTGGTACAGAACAACCAGAGAAATACCATTATCCTGTCTAACCCCTGGATTTCTCTTACACCTGCCACTGTTACAAATGTTAACTCACATACCCCAGAAGACACATTTGAACTGACCTGTGTCATTGATTTGAAGTAGAGTAAATTGTTTATCAATGGTAGCATCTTCTCAAGTCAAGGTTTTCTGATCCACTTCGTTTCTCAAACACCTTGACAGTAACATTTCATATTTGGCTGTCACTGGTGGCGACATCTAGCACAGATGTAAAATTTAACCTAGGTTGACCTGATACTGACTTTAGCCACATACTTTTCCCTGATTATGTGGTCGATGCGTGATTAATTTTTAGTTGTGCTCTGATTGGTTCAGGAAACAGAACCTGCATCCAATGGAAATCGACACTATACATGCCAAATCTGTCATGGTGTGTGAGTAACAGAATGGATCAGAAAAACCTTGGCTTGGGAAGATGCAGAGGTAGATGAGTTGACATACACATCTGTTATTAACTTACAGCACTGGTTTGTGTCACCGGTTGTTCTGGATCAGGTTTTACATCAGGAGCCGCATTATCATTGGATGTTGCAGGTACAGCTGGTTCATCAGTTTTTGGCACCATCATTAGATTTGTAATGTTTTTGAGTTCTTTCTGTGCATATCCCAATTGAGACTCTGTCAATGTCTTACAAAAAACATATGATTTCTGAAAAGAGAAAAATGTTTATATATTGAGCAGTTATTTTAAAGAATAAACTTTAATTATCATATTCCAGGTGCCATCACATTTCAAATTTTTGTGACTTCTCTGCACTGTTCAACTATGATAGTGATTTCAAAGGTTATCAACGCCTGCATGATTTCACAATTATATAAATAGAAAAATAAATCTCACCAAAAAACAGTGCACAAGGTCTATATTTTGTAATTAATTCAAGAGAAAAAGAAGAGAATTAAAACAAATGTAGCTAAATTTTCCTCTGACAGCAAATGAAATACAAAGCTTTGATTAATTATACCTCAATTCTTTGTTTATCAGGGTTCCTACATTTATCCTAAAAGAAAATTCAAGACTTTGTTCAGGTTTTTTATTTCAAAATGTGATTTTCAATTTATGGAATTAAAACACAATAAAAAAAACTACAATAGACATTGTCATTACCATTTTACAAATTAACCCCATTACTATATATAACTCTGTTACCCAACTTGTCATTACCATAATTATTATCCAAATGAATCCAATTACTATATATAACTCTGTGACCCAACTTGTCATTACCATAATTATTATCCAAATTAACCCCATTACTATATATACCTCTATGACCCAACTTGTCATTACCGTAATAATCTTACAAATTAACCCCATTGCTATATATAACTCTATGACCTACTTGTTATTACCATGATTATTTTCCAAATTAACCCCATTGCTATATATAACTCTATGACCTACTTGTCATTATCATAATTATCTTCCTAGGTCTTAACTCTTTTCCTAGGATTTCAATTTTTTTACACGTTTTACACAACCTGTTAAAATAAGTTCAATTTTCACAATTTTTCAGTTTTCTTAAATGTGTGGGAACAGCATGTTATTTGTATGACTTTGGTTGCTGGATTCACAAAGTGAGGTAAAAATTTCATACAGATTGTTGTACACAACCAAATCATGTTAAACTGGAGTACAATGTAAATCATGATCTGATGACGACCAAAAGATGATCATGTAAAGGAATTCTATTCTTAGGCCCATAAATATTGTCTTAGCTACTGCATCTTTTTTCAAAAGAATATAAAATTTGATAAAACTTTTTAAGAACTTCCTTGTACTGGATATACACAATAAGACGTGATGTGAGTGACCTAATATTTGTTACAATGAAGATAAAGAAAAATTATCTTGAAATCTACTATACTATACTAATACTGATAATAAACTTGAATTTCCAAAACTTTCATTCATTAGTTGCCTCTGAAGACCGAGACCTGGATAAAAATTCAGACATTCATTTCACTGTGTTGGTGAAAGATAAGACAGCATCACTGATGAACTTCCTTCAACTGTT
>BROG01002273.1:0-12037 GCA_030159075.1 Atrina japonica | reverse complement strand
GAAAAAACGGGGTGGGGAATGACCACAATACAACTCGTTTTGTCATGGGTAATAAAAATTATATGTTTAAGGGATGGGATTTCAACTTTTATTTTTAGATAATTGAATATTTCTGAAATAAGGTGTGGATGACCCCTGGGACCTCCAGAATTTTCCAATACAATTAGTCTTGCAATGAGGAATCACAAAACATATGGTTTAGGGGTGGGGTTTTCAACTACTTTTGAGACAATGGCAAATTTCTGAAATGAGAGGGGTGGGGAATGACCATGGGGATAAAGCCTTATTTAGCAATAAGCCCCTATCATCATGTCATCCAAAAATATTTGGTTTTTAGTGGTATGGTATTTAGTACAGTGTAATGATTTTTATCAGTTAATGTAGTGTTTTATTTTTATGTTTCTATAGTAAACCCCACCCCAGTCTCTGATCATATACCTTAGATCCCCCTTATCCCCAAACTGAAAATTTTGTGCACCACTAGGGATATAGGCCGACAATACTCTGAAGTTCCATGGACTTTCACTCCGTAGTTCCTCAGAAACGCTTAAGTAGGGAAGATTTTCTAACATTAAGTACTTATAACTATATAGTAAATTTAGCTCCACCCTAGGGGAAGAACCCATGCACTCAGGGAAATGAATATAACAATATTGGTCGAGGGCTTCATGCTCTTTCTAACCATACATTCAGTTTTCATCTAAGATGTGCAGGAGGTGAGAAGACTTTTGAATAGTAAATATAGCCCTGCCCTAGGGGCAAAACCTATGCCCTCAGGGTCATGAATTTTGCAATTTTGTTAGAGGACTTCATTCTATTTCCAACCATGTATTCAGTTTTCCTGTAAGATGTGCAGGAGTTGAGAAGGCGGCTTTTTAAGGTTTGGCTAAATTTAATATATAGTAAATTTAGCCCTGTCCTAGAGGCAGAACCCATGCCCTCAGGGTAATGAATTTTGCATTTTCGGTAGAGGGCTTCATGCTCTTTCTAACCATGTATTCAGTTTTCCTGTACGATGTGCAGGAGTTGAGAAGAAGATTTAATATATACTAAATTTAGGACTGCCCTAGGGGCAGAACCCATGCCCTCAGGGTAATGAATTTTGCAATTTTGGTAGAGCAACTCTAGGGCATTACAACCATATAAAGCATTTGCCTCAGTAGGGTATCCTAGTAGAGAACATTTTTTTAATTACCCTTAGGCTATTTTTCATGGTTTTTACTCCCTCCCTAGGGCCCCTTGTGGGTGGAGACCATGAATTTTGCAATTTTCGTGCCCCTTCAGCTATTGCTGCTAGTAACCAAGTTTGGTTGGAATTGGCCCAGAGGTTCTTGAGAAGAAGATGAAAATGTGAAAAAATTAACGGACGACGCACATTAAGTCCATTAGAATACGACAAATTACATGTGCAATGGACAATTGTGAATCCCAAACGGGATAGGACCAGGTGTCCGGAAGGAGTCGGCATCCTCTGCTGGCATGCCACACCCGTCGCAAATGTTCCATGGAAACATTTCTAGTACGATGAACGGGTCACATTCGGTGAAAAGGTCAAGTTTGGTGAAGAGGTCAAGTTCGATCAATTATTTACTATATAGCCATCCATTATTAGATAAATAACAAACATTTTGAATATAAAACATTTCAGATACCAAATATATAGGATGTCCAGGATATAGATACAAATCTGGTAAAAATGAACAAACACGGACCTCTGGAAGCCAAGAGGTAGGATCAGGTGCCACGGAGGAGTAAACACCCCCTGTCGACCGGTCATCCCCACCGTGAGTCCACAGTCAAGTCCAAATCAAGTATAAATTGTTCATGTAGTGTACAAAGCATTTTAAAGGAACTTTTTATAGGAAGTAGTAGTCCGCGAAAGACAAAAAAGTGTGTACTGCGCACTACCTCAACAGTTTCGGAGAAGGGTAATATGGAGTTATGATCCGGAAAATAACAATCTGTAGAAACAAGAGCATCTACATCGGAATGTGAAGAAATTCTCTGAAAGAATTCATTTAAATAAGAAACAATATTGACAGAGAAATGGGTAGATAGATTGATATATGATTATGTATCTTCAATTTCAGATGTACCGATATCAGTGCATGATCCGCGTTGGATAGGAGCATGGTGGCTTGGGTTCCTGTTCTTTGGAGCAGTGTCAATAGTCGTGGCGTTACCGCTCATTTGTTTTCCCAGACGTCTTGTCCGAAAGAAAATGTTATCTCCGTCGAAAACAAAGAAAAATTCGTGTGATCGAAAACATCTATTAGAAATGTCCAAAGGTAATGAATTTATTAAAATTAAAAAGCACAAGCACAAAAAGTATTAAACCCCTATATATTTTGTGAAAATTGCTTCAGAAACCCGGGTTTGGCGCTTTTTCACTTGCAATTGATTAACTCAATCTTACTATTTACACTGGATTTGACCTTGTTGTTACTAAATAAATATGAGTATAATATTTCTTATGCCTGTGTATAGCTCTTTTTTGTTATTGTACATCAAGTTCAAGTAATAAAAGTAGAAAAAATAATATTTTTTTATAAACACAGCTAATGCCCGTTTAAGATTTGTCTAATCTTTTTACTTCCAGAATTCCCAAAGTCAATACTACGACTCCTAGGAAATGGCCGATACATGTGTAATAATGACAGGGGTTACCGTCCAGCTTCTTGTGGGTCGGCGGAATGGTGGCTTTCAACGCAAAATATAATCGAACATGTCTTTATACCGTCCCGACCTGGTTCGCAAACATGCTTATGGGTAACGTCATTATTTGAAGATGGAAAGTCTTCATTAAGTACCACAGTGAAATATCTACTACGGAATTTATCAGTTTCAATTACGAGAAAGCATTTATTCAAACACATTGATTAAAAAATGTACCGTTAAACCTATTTATCATGGTCCTCGTTTCATTTGTCACCTCGATTTACGCCACAATGTTTTAAAGTCAACATTTCAAAGTTTCCCTATAATTTCATTAAAAGGTTTCATTCACCCTATCGCCAAACCCCTTTGTAGTGCCAAATTGGGCCTGCACAAATGGTGCCAGTATAAAGAGGTATTACTGTATATATCTAATACAATTACAGTGATTAGTTATTCATCGGTACCAAGTTTTATCTTTACTTTTTATTCACGAATGGTTAAAGTATAACAACGGCATAGAGATCGTCTAGTCAGAGAAATCGAGTCTTATTATTATTATTATTATTATTATTATTATCCAGGTTCATTGACAGTTTTGGTGCTCCGCTTTTGGTACTGTTCATCGGTGGGTTTGTGACGTCAAATTTCAAACTGTCGCCACCGAGCTGTATCAAAGTTGTTACCACAGCACAAATAGTGGTTGTTATAACAACGTTTGTTTCTGCATTCCTCGGTTGTCCAAACCCACGAATTGTTGGATACAATACGTAAGTATAGTAGTGTTATCAAGTCAATTACAAATATTGTGTTTTCCCAATATGATCTTTGTCATATGATTGTATCAGAAAGCATATTTTATGCATGCACTTTGCTGTTCTTCTGTAGGACGCACCTACGAAATCTGCATGACGGACAATACATGATACTCTAAATCCGGAAACTTTCGTGGGACGTTCTTTACACAAGCTCTAAATTTATTAGCGAACTGACATTTTCGCGATTTCGAATGCCCATTTTGTCATATTATTATCATACTTTTTCACGCAAAAATTTTATTTTCGCGAGCGAGAGCTCTGTCGAAATTGCGCGTAAGTAAAATTAAAATAATACCGAATAAAATTGGATTTACATTAATATAAAATGATAGATTTTCATTAAATATAATGAAAGAGTGTCTTTAGATATCACTACCCTTCATATTTTAATGTTACTGGGTATTTTTATGACTGCAGTCAGATATTTTGGTATTAATTTTGTAAAGAAAAGCAAACAATAAGAGGGGTGCGAGTCACTGTGCCTATCGTTTTGTGAGGTTGTGATTTCACAAAATATTTTCTGTCTCACTCATTCCTCAATTACATTGTATTTCATTTGAAAAAAAAATTATTTTCGACTTAGGACTCGTGGCGAGGGTGTCCGGTCGACAGTTGATGCTTACTTGTCTATGGCACCTCTTGACATCGTTTCCTAAAAGATCGTGAAATGGGGAAAAAAGTCGTAAACCCAGTAAAACGATTACTGTCCGTTTCATAAACTTTTCCGATTACCGATTCACGACAAAATTTAGTAGGTAATTTCCAATAGGTCAATCCTTCTTCTTTTCATCAAGATCACGTGAAATATTTTGAGAAATTGTTTGAAATGACAGACTAAATTACTTTATTCTATGAGTTAGAGGGAGTTAAGACTGGAAGGAGACCCAGCGTCTGCCAATACAGATATACCACTTACCTCCCTTTGATTGTGTAAGTTAAGAATATGCGGATCATATACATCGTGTTCTGGAATTAAATATTTCAGGATAAGCTACAGATCTTGCCTTTCCCCCACAAGACAATCATCATTATTGAGTCTCCTACAATTCATTCCACCTGTTCTATTCGTTGAACAATAAAAAAATAACATTTAATATTCTACATACTAAAAGATCGGTAGTCGTAAGAAATTCCGACTTGCTTTATGAAACGGTCGTAAACGTTATCGGTGAATGGTCGTAAAACTAATCAGAAATCGTAAAGTTTCCGACCTTTTATGAAACGACGCCCAGGTTTCTCTGTATTTTCATGTGTGTCTAATATTCACGTTATTTGTTTATTGCCATATGATAATTCTTTCGATTATACTTTGGTATCTGTGTTTCTATTTTTATCATTTCAGATTTTCAGTGACAAATGAAACTACAATGAACGTCACGACCAACAACACGATCATTGCACCTGCTTGTTACAAGTCTTGTAATTGTGACAACGATGACTTTTTCCCGGTATGTGGAGAAGATAACAGGAATTATCTATCTCCCTGTCATGCTGGATGTAAAACACATTTACTATCACAGGTAATGCTGTTTTCTTACCTGAATTACAATGCCAATTAATGACCTTATTTGAACTGTAACAATTCATCTACAGATTCTTTTACAAAGATTACATCAGCTCGACAATATGAACGTTCCTCCAATATTTATTTGTGTGTTGTTTTATTTTTTTCTAAATATATCGTTATTATTTATGTTTTGTCAATTGATACGAGATGTTCTTGACCGCTAGCGGGTAGTCTAGCGGTAGAGCGATCATTTTGCCATTGCAAGACCTGGATTTCATTTCTGATACTGGGTAACAGCTCGGACTTTACAAAGGTAGCAAATCTACCTTTTCCATGCACTCAGCATCTGCGTCAGTTCAGTGCACACGGCCAGTTTTGACTTTTACCCGGACATATAAGTATCTGACTATTGTTATTATTTAAGTTGTTCATGTTGTTTTCTCTCCTCCTCCTCCTCCTCCTCATTTACCATCATCATCATCATCATCATCATCATCATTATCAAAGTCACATTCCGGGAACTGTATTGTAATATTTGACATTTTCTACAGAAATCCTTTCCTAACGTCCTTCGGTCAGCGAGAAATGGTTCCATATAAGGAACACCTTACTACGCTTCCAATATGACTGGCTGGCAATCTGGAGAGTAGTAAAGTTCCCCTTATATGGTATGTTAAATCCTTTGGCCGCTTTATAATCAGCCAATCAGCGAGCATATAAGATTTTCTGACGAACACATAAAAGATAAACAAATTAAGGGTACTAGGATTTCACGTCTCGTCTAGATGCAATAAACCTTTTCCGAATTGTTCCGTTCCGGCATGGTTCGCAATAATATCATGCATCTTCAATGAAATGTGTGTGTCATATATATCTTTCGGTTAATGAGTTTATCGCATAAGTGACCAGAAATATGTATTACGTACAGTGAAAGGAACCATATTTGAGAAGTAGTCTAAAGTAAAGGCATGGCACTTGTCAACTATACAAGAATGAACATTTAGTTTAACTTTTCTCCCACTCAAATGACCTGAAGCAATATGCATATATTTATGTAGACATTTCGAAACCGGTAATTACGACGACGTCACGCGATGTGAGTACAAAGTAGTCAACAAAACTGAACGGAATGTGGCAACTAGAAAAAGGTCTATTATGTCATGACTCAACATGATGTGGACGGATTAATGAAAAAAATTGATCGGATAAGCAACTGACCAAATTTCAGACTGCAGCGACGAGAAATATATGGTTGAACAGGTCGATATGTTGTGGTGAAAATGTCACCTCATTTTGTTACGAGTAGGAAGAGGCCTAATATTACAAATGTATTACCCCAAAATATGTCGGGGAAGAATTACAGCATAATATTTATCCTGTTGAAGGTTTAATAGAAGCATAAAAGTCTGAAGTTATGTAGACTTTTGCATGATGTACTGATTCTCGAATAGGAAATTTCTGATAAACAGTTTGTTTTGTTTCTGAGGCAACTTCGTGTTCGATATCACATTACCGTTTTAAGAGTTTACAATAAGGTCTGCGCGCTGGATTTTCATGCGATTTATTAACTATTTAATTGACATTGATATACAACTTTAAAATACTACGAAAGTATATCCAATATGAAATCTCAGATACCAAAGTACATGTATAAATATTCAAGATGTTGAGGATATATATATATATATATATATATATATATATAATAAATATAATATATATAATATATATATAATATATATATATTTATTATATATATATAGGTATATATATATAATAATATTTATTTATTATATATATATATATATAAATATATATATATATATATATATATATATATATATATATATTTGCAAACTTCGTGAAATCCGGAAGTGGGATCAGGTATCATGGAGACGTAAGCATCCCCTGTTGACCGCTCACACAGTCAAATTCAAATGAAATAGGTTAGAAACAAATTCTCGTCGTAATAAACATTGATTTTACAAGTGCGATCAAAAAGGTTTATTTATGAACATTACTTCCCCGAATGTAACTTTATAATTGACTCACTGATTGATTTTACAATATAGATGTATACCAATTGTACATGTGTAGAAGATGGGAGCACAGCTAGACCTGGTCTTTGCGATGCAAATTGTGATAAACTTTGGCCTTTTGTGGTTACTGCTGTAATCGGAGCATTCGGAAGCACCATCATCATTATTCCATCGTTAATATTTCAGATACGGTATGATTTATTGTCCATTTCATATAACATAACCTGATGGGCGGAACATGGTGAACCCTCTATTGACCTGGACAAATTTACAGTTCAGGGAATGCATAATAACGATATTATTACACAAAGTAATGGTTTCCAGTGGGGAATAGAAACATTTCCATCTGTCATAACCGAAAAGTAAATAGAATCGTCCGTATAATAATGAAAAAGTCAATATCAGTCTTTCTCTTCTCCCTACAAACATCGAAAATATATCTCTTGTATAATTTTCTTTATCTTCATAAATTATTTTTCTTTTTTAATATTCCTTATTGTGCCGAGCATGTTACCGATTTCAACCATAATGTATCTTGGAGTGTTCGTTCGGGATTTCATATACTTTTTAAAATCATTTTTAATTTTACAATGCTTATATATTTCTTAGTTATATAACTCTGTAAATAATGATCCGTAGTATCTCTCTGTCTATCCGACCTTTTGCTTTCACTGGGTAATTTCTTTTTCATTTGTTGAGCTAGCATCAACATAGGACTTCTTAATTTTAGAGTGAATTAAATTGTACCGGCCATATTGTCCTGGGACATATGTGTAATTTTGTAAGAAACTACCGTACGCATTAGACAGGATGTAAATACAGTAAAAACTTCTTTAGCGTCAGCCTGTGTATAAAGAAAACCATAAAGACCATTGTCCCCAATAATACCGTTTGTGTATAAACCAGCCTCTATATAAAGACCACCCCCTATAAAGACTGACTTTGTTGTGGCCCTAAAAGGGGTCTGTATATACATGTTTTACTTTAGTTATTACTTATAAAAAATACACATATGTCATAGGACAATATATTAACCAGGGGTACCCAAAGGTGTTCCATGTATAGCATATTTTGTATTTTGAATAGTATTTTCCGCCACACACAACAACAACAGTTATATAGTGTCGTCCAGTTTTTAATGGTGCGGGAGAGAACCCGGTTAAAATGTACCCGGGAAGAGACCTCCGGTCTTCCGCAAATAAACTGGCAAACTTTCTCACAGAAATCATCATAGGTTCCAGCGGGACTCGAACCCGTGCTGACCAGAAGTGAGAAACTATATGGTCCAAAGCGCGATGCTCTAACCACTCGACCACGGAGGCCCCTGTATAGTAGATGAAGTGTAGCAAACAAAAGTTGTGTTCACATTACCCTGATCATTTGAGGTATTTCCCTTTATTTATTTCATTTGTCCGGGCCATATCGAATTTATCTCTTCGCCTAGACTCCCCGTATTTAATACAGATATACATCTTAAAAGTAATCGGGGCATCGTATACAACAAATGCCCTCTATCCATATTTTTGTTTAAGGGGAAGAAGGACACCTGGTCACGTGACCAGAATGTCAGTATAGTAATATAAACTGGAACCGATGTTGGCAATCTAAACAAAGATGACAGACAACACAAATTTGTTCACAAAAGACATAAATTGAAATTTTTGAAAAAGTTAAAACTGCCATGTGTTTTTGTGTCCGCTATGAAACACAGCTTCACATTGTCTGGAATATTTTGCCCCTTTGTCTGTTTCTCTGAATACAGTCACATTTTGACATGAATTATCACTACTTTCTTAAAGTATATGATACTTTTGTGAAACTAACAGGAAATGTTCATTTTGATGAGGTGCATCGCTCAATAAAGGCAAGGTCATGTTCAAGGTCATACTCAAGGTAAAATAATGGAACAATCTTCTCTTAAAGGATCTTTTGTTAAATTTTGGCATACTTCAAGGTGTTATTTTTTTCCCTATATACCCACAACTTCTTTTATTGAATCTAAATAATTGTTAAACATTCTAAATTGATTATTTACAGAAAAAAAAAATTGATGACTAAATTTTTTACAGTGACCAAATTTAAGATTTAAATGTGATAAAAATTTGGTATTATGGGGGGTCATAGCTTTCAATCTATCTTTACCCACAAACTCTAATAAAAACATAAAAACACATTGATATCATGGCTTTAGATACAATTTTACCAATTTATATAGAAAAATATGAATTTTGTGAATAAATGACTATTTTTTAATAATGAATAGGGCAGTTGACGAAAAAAATCAAAATTTGGGAAAGGGGCGTAAATCTTGCATAGGTAAATATCCCTTATATACCCACAAATGTTCCAGATTATTCATTTTATCGATTAATACATTTATAATGAATAAGTATGCAAAATTTAAGAAAAATTTGATGATAGGATTTTTATATATCCCAGGGTACCCTTCTTCCCCTTAAGTTATTTCAGTTTTTTTCGTATTCGTGCAGACATTATCTGATTTCATTTCTACCCGTAGGCTCGCCATATTTGGTAAAGATACACATCTCGGGAGGAGTCAGTAATTCAGTCGATTTATATTTCTCGCCGATATTTACCGGTGGGGGACTATTAACTCTTTGGATTAGTTCTTTTATAACGGGTGGTGTTTATATGCTTATGTTCAATTGAACTCGACTCAATAAGTTTATATCAAACACACACACACAATGCGTACAGGGCATTCAATATATATTTTGAAAGATTTACGCCCTCGTTCAGGCGTAAATACGTCAGCAAATATTTATTATATATCCTTATCAATGAAAGATTGAATATATTTAGAATATTTTCTTTCATATTATACCAAATCACAATAACATAAAAACAAAGTCCGTGACGTGCAATCGTTATAAATCTATTACAGAGTGTCGGTCCTTGTATTCCCGAAAAATCTCTTGCATGATTTCTTAAGTGTTGACAAAGAATAAAATACTAACTGAGTAGAAAATTCTTTTTTAAAATGAATATGAATATATTTGAAAAATATCCTAACTCTAAGTAATTTATTTTTTATATTCATTCTGTGGGTTGCATGACCACGTGTTTTGGAACTTCGTTCTAGACGTCGACAGCAATAAATCGAGAGTGCAAGGACCGACAACTCTGTAGAAGAGTTTGCATCGTAATAGCATGTATGTACATAGCATAAAAACAATCCCGGAATCTCAGAATCGGGCGTATATAGTAGCATGTTATTTAAAGGAAAACCGAAGTAGGATATATTATAAGAGAAAGAAATATATAACCTTGTCACTTGAAGAGTTGAGAACGTGCATCTTGAACTTGGGGTAGCTTGGCTTTGAATCTCACTAATGCTAAGCTAGTTAAATCAAGGAGTTCGTAAATGTACTCACAGAAATTGTGGTACAATAATTACCACATTGATGTGTATTAATTCCTTATACTTCGTGTATCTACTATTACCCTGTGGGCGGGACGTTCTGTGTCAGCCAATCAGAGCATTTCTGACTCCGTCTTCACCAAACACACGATAAGTAAACATCTGAAGCGGCATCCTGAGTGTAATGATTGTTTAGGATTAATAAAACACTTAAATTATACAGTATAATAAAACAGTTATTAAATAGCTATTTCGTGGAGCAGGACTTTTATTGTTCCCCTTAAAATAAACTATAGTTTATGTCTCGGGGACAATAAAAGTGCTACTTTTGTCATATCTATTCAACAACTGTAAAAATATTAACGCCTTTTTTCGCTCAAGTCATTGCGTTAATTCAAGGGCATTTTTCCATCCTGTGATTATATATACACGACAATCAAATTATTTGCGCGAATTCAAGATTGCACTGATAAGTCTATACCCCCTGAGGGCGCTAAAATAGGAGCGCGCTAATTTAAATACACATACAGTACTGCTACTTTGAATTTGCAAACAGACCAATTCGCCATATTATTTTTATCTCTGGTAAAATAACTGTGATTTACAATGTTTCTCCTAACGACATGCCAAACTCTTTTACAGAAGTGTTTCTGAGGCTGACAAGGCATTAGCTGTTGGTGTCTCATCGTTTGCGCAAACACTGTTCGGTAATGTATCTCAAACCTTTTCTTAACTCATCAGCCCCTAGAAAACAATAGACTCTTCTGTAAATGAATGACTTAGACAAGTCCAAATGTGTATTTGGGGGATGAATGAGTTTTGTTTTGTTTTGTTTTTTTTTTTAATGTTGTTTTACGCTACACTTAACAATTTTTCAGTTACATGTTGGCGGCCAGTTTCTATTGGTGGAGGAGACATCCCGGTTACAATGTACACGGGAAGACACCATAGATATTCTGCAAGTAAACTGGCAAACATTCTCACAATAATCAGCTACGGTTCCAGCGGGGCTCGTACCTGCGCTGACCAGAAGTGAGATACTTGGTCACGGAGGCCTCGCATGGGTTAATGTAGTCGTCCTTAGATTTTAATGAATTTCATTGAAAAATAAATAGAGTGGTCGATTAGCAGCTAGCATATTTGATAACAAGATAATATGAAAAAATGCAGCACATGAGAAAAAGGGAAATATTTGAACATTATTCGCCAAATTAACATAAAAACTGCATTTACAATATATGTTTGTTTAAATGGAGGTTTACGCAATTAATACTCAACGATTTGTCAATTATATGGTGGCGGTCAGTTTTTAATGGTGGATAAGAGAACCCGGTTATTTTATACCCGGGAGGACACCACCGCCCTTTCGCAAGTAAACAAACCTCACCATATCATCTCTGGTGGTAGCGGGTATCGAACCTGCGCTGAACAAAGGTGAGTTACTTCATGGTTTGAAACGGGGTGCGCTAACCACTCGGACACAGTGCCCCAAAAAGTACATGAAGATGTGTTTTTAGACACAAATTTTACTCGACAGCACATGGGAAACCTTTAAGTCCAATAACAAGGATAAAAATATTCCCTAATGGAATCCTTAACTTATTCTTAATCTTGGTTTTAGAAAAGCAACAACAAT
>BROG01002272.1:0-12039 GCA_030159075.1 Atrina japonica | reverse complement strand
AATTGATGACAAAAAATATCAATTCTACAAAAAAAAATTGCAATCAAACACTCAAACAAAATTTTCTCAGATATATAATAGGGGGCGTTATTACTGCAATATTGACAAAACTAGATCTATTTTCTTTTATATGTATATGTCAGCCATGCTAAGCCATGTCATTATCATAAAACTATTCAATTCTATTCATGTTTCTCATCGAAAAATTAGAAATATTTTTATTTTTTATTAAAATGGTTTTAAATTTTGTCTGCATTTAGTTCTGCATTTCCTATTTTAATTAAATATAGCAAAAGATTACATATCATAACATATCATTTCTATATTTCGTATTAGTATTAAAGTAGAAAAATATATCTTATGTAAGACACATCCGGATGTATATGCCCAATTTTACCATGTTAGACCTGTACGTGATATTTATTATCCCCTTCAAACAACTTAATACCTCTGAAATAAGACATTACACCATCTCTCTCTTTTAGACATGTTATTATGATATTTGGTTAGGATTTTTACATAACCCTTAAATTTCCACTTAGTTAAGGATTATTGAACATTACACTGGTGATAAAATGCACACATAACACAATTACACTTTTACAAAGACATCTGCTAGTATAAACATACATTTGACCAATTTCGGAATTTTTGTGAGCTCGTGTATTCGTATTTTTACACTTCACTGCACAAAATGTACGCACAATTAACATTAGTGTAGACATTTGTTTTATAAAAGGAACATATTAGGTAAAGAACACACACACACACACACACACACACACACACACACACACACACACACACACACTGTGGAAATACTTTGAAATTTGTCGTTTCATTCGCCACAACGATTAATGTGTTAACTGACGGGATATATTGATATCTAAGTTTCCGTATTAGTTGTCTGTGTACTGCCATTCGATGGCGCAAAGTATCTCCTGTCCGGTGTAAATTTCCCCACTTCCAGAGGAAGTAATGGCTTTAAGTTCGACTTAACCGGTGCATGGAATGGAAGATCACATTGTAAATTATGTCCTATTCTAAAATTTATTTTAACCAGGGAAAAATTCCCTCATATGTATCAGGAGTGGGCTACTGTAAGCAAGGGCAACAACACCAGATATGGTACCTGTAATTGGTCTAAAATTTACTCAAACTCAGAATATATAATCTGATTAGTGAATTTTGAGACTTCTCTAAAGTCGTTTTTGTCTGATTTTTTTTTATTCTGTATGTGCTTTAATATCCTTATTGTACAGTCGATGATATTAAAATTTGATTATTTACTCTTTAGCATAATAACTTTGGTATTATGTTTATAATAATTACCTATTATATGGAACAAGGCAATGTGTTTAATAGGTTTTCGACAATATCTGGACTAGAACTTAACACTTACAAATGCAATTAACTGTGGTTGTGGTCAACAAAGTGTATGCCCAGAATACGAAATTTTAAAAGAAAATTATTAACTTTTGGGAATTAAGAACTCCCCAAATTTAAATGAAATTATACAAATAAATATTTTCTTTAAATATTGTAAAAGAAAATAAAATAAATATTGCGACTGGATCAATAATTAGAAAACTTACACTTATAATGAATGAAAACAATATTTAAAACATTGACACTTCCATAATATACATATGTTTACATTGAATCCTGAGAAAAATGAAAAATATTAACTCAATTATTGGAGCCCAATTGATGAAGTCTAATTGACAGAAACGATCGTCTTGAGCATTATAACTTTGGTATTATGTTTATAATAGTTATAACCACTAGGTCGTTGTCACTGCTGGTGGACCGTTTGAGTCTCCGAGGGTATACATAAACCTAGTACCTGGTATTTCGGTACCAGCTGATAATCTTATACTTAAGTAATAAATCGCGCTGATATCATCATTTAAATTCTAAACTATTCAAAAACTCATATTTTTAGTGTCAACCTCTTCAATATTACATTGTAAAAACGCTAAAAGACATGTTAAAACAAAGACATATCTTGTCTAATGTTCAAATTAGGAATAAATGTCAAAATTATTTTTTTTTACGATATTATGATTTTATTGGTAAAGTGTCAAAAGATAGATTAAAACTGATTCGACCAACCAAATTTTAATTGCAACGATGTAATATACACAACTGAAATTGATACAATTTTGAATAATAAAAAAAGATTTGAAATACATTTATAAATATATATAAATAGATAGATAGATAGATAGATAGATAGATAGATAGATAGATAGATAGATGGATGGATGGATGAATGGATGGGTGGATGGATGGATGGATGGATGGATGGAAGGATGGATGGATGGATAGATATACATATATACGGTCACCATTGTTCGACCAAAACAAATATACAAATACATAATTTTAACCTACCGACACACGATCCAGTTTCACTTTTCATTTTACCGGCGGGGCATGACAAAAACAATCTGAAAAATATCAAAACAATTCAGATTTCAACACTTTGTGTAATTTATATTCAGAGAGAGAGAGAGAGAGAGAGAGAGAGAGAGAGAGAGAGAGAGAGAGAGAGAGAGAGAGAGAGAGATGAGATTACCGAGATGAGAGAGAGAGAGAGAGAGAGCTATATATCACCTTAATTCATTAACTCCAATCAGAAGTAGAAATAAATCATGCGATGTCATTATGGAGGATTAATAATCAGTCTGTCTGTAAATAAAAGTATGGTCTGGAATTTAACATATTTATATCAGTTTGATACCGGAAATACAATAAAACAGCTTAATATATGTCGTCAATAGTATTAGGTATATAACCAAATGTAACCAGGAAATCGTGGCTTTTGTCGTATTTACGATGGTGAAAATTATGCACAAATAGAAATATATAAATATTATTATAATACCAAACTGATGTAGTTTAAAAGAACAAACACACCATCATTTTCTTTAGAAAGGCTTCGTCGGTTAGAATTGATAATTTGATTTCCATAGTTAAAATAGAGAAATGAGTATATTTAATAACCTTTAAAATGGAGTAATTAGTCAACTTCAGAAATAAATTAATTGATAATTAGTAGATTTAAGATTTATTTTGATACATAGAAATGCCCATGAAAATTACATACACATGTTGTATTAAATTACTATTATTAGTACAAGGTCAGAATACAAATATCTATCTGAAGGTAAATTGACAGACATTTATCTTATCTGATGCAATAAACTACTGTGTGTCCCAGCAAACCCGGAAATTGTTTTTTTTTTTTTTTTACGTTTACATCAAGGAAACCGTCAAATTATCAATGAAATTGCTATTTCATTTGAAGAAAGGCATAGTCGCAATCAATTCTGCATTCAAATATGAAGGAAATCTTCCAATACTTGAGATCATTATTAAACCCTAAACGATTTTAAGACCTTGATTAGAGGTAATGGTAGCGGCCATTGTTCTTGTTGATTTTCATTGGAACTATTATTTTTATCGGTGTGTATACATCTGACACTCGTAAGTCATCATAGACACTGGATTGAAAATACTGGCGAAACATCCTGCACGTAAATTGGTTTTTTAAGATTTACTGTATGTTGAAACGTAATTAGTGGGCTGTACGAGTTAACGACTCTGGTTATATTTAATGACTGTATGAATAATGTTCCCAAGCGACGACATTTTTGTGAAATACTTACAAATAATCACTTTCCAAAGTTGCTGGAACACGGTAGATCCTGATTCATATTATCTATCTCAGTACACATTGAAAGAAATAAAATAAATCCTAAAGAATGTTCATCATATAGTTTAAGGAGAAGTGTGCTACTTGGGAATTTTCGTCAAACACACCAGGTCAGTTATTACAAATCCTTGGTGATTGGAAAAGTTATACCTATAAATTGTATCTAAGGTTCAATATGGAAGACAAAATATTTTATAGCAAATGTATGAGTGATAACTAATTTAAACAAATACCATTTCAGAAATTTTCAGAGAAACAAAAGAATCACAATTATATCGGATTCAATCGCTAAATACGTTTCTTATATAAAGGAGTTCAACCAAGAAGTGGGATCAGGTGCCATTGAGGAGTAAGCATCCCTTGTCGACCGGTCACACCCGCCGTGAGTCAACAGTCAAGTCCAATGAAATACATTAGGAGTGCAAATGATTTAAAAAGAAAAGTGCGAAGTGCAAACGATTTAAAAATAACACGAAAATTGTAAAATTTGAATACTAAATGACCTCCGTGTCCTAAATATAACACATTATCTCCCACTCATACTGAATTGAAGGTTTTTCGGTAAGCACAACTCATGCAGAGGAGAATTACTGGGTCGAGAAGTATGTGTGTGGGGGAGATGTGAAGTTTACGCTCACCAGAATCTGTTTTAATCTACAGAGACGTGCAAAATGTATTTGAACACTATCATTTTTACTATACATTTAATAAAAATGGGGGATATAACTCTTAAAGCACAATGAATTTGATGTTGTCCGATTTTGAAAAATAATTGTATACTGTAGTATTTTGAAGATTTAAAAAAAAAATAGCCAATAGACATACATGGGGTATATGTTACGGAGTCGTCGGTTACCATTGTAGAACAATAAAATTTTGTGACTGATTCGATTTTAAATAATTGTCGGATTTTTATGCAAAACAGTCTTTATGGGGTTTTTTCTTACTATGAATTCAATGAGACACATTATGAAAGTGTCAGATACCGTGGTAACAAAATTAAGGCCACTGGTTTTAAGATTTTACTGAAAACTGATAATGACATTGCCTTCTTAGTAAATCTGTGCCAGGTAGTTCGTATATTGTCTTATGCTCCTTCCCAGCATACGTAATGACAGTTTCAAACGTAAAATTAATAGATTGTATTTCTCCAATCGACAAGCACATGTTCACTACAAAAATATTACTGAAGAAGAGACCGCATCTATCTAAATATAAATCAAAGCCGAACCGTAAGGGGATATAACTCTCTCAAAATATATGAAAACTGCTTGGCAATACCAACTGAAATGTATACATGTATATAACAATTACATATGTTCAAACGCATAGATTAATCCATACTTGCTATCGTCCTTAGTTATCTGGATTCTTCAATTTCGTGACGTCAAATTTAGTATAAAAGCGAGTGCTCCAGCAGAAATCGGCAGACTGATATTTGGAACTTGAAGTTGTGGTATAAGGACTAAGTTAAAAGACCTAGTGGAAATATGTCACAGAATTTCCGAGAGGCTATGGCAGAATTGTCAACTGTCAAATAAATACAAGAGTAGTTTTCACTGTACAAATATTTATTAAACACATTTAGTTACACAGTTCCATCTTTCCACAACATTTTAGACAGTTCGCTACACACACATGGCACTTGTCGTCATCCATAGTAGGTTATCACTCACAGTACATCAAAAAACTGTAGGTTATAGCAATAATAGGGTATCACGGTATCACTGAATGCACTACAGAAATACCAGTATATAGCACCAATAGGATCTACAAAACTTGCTGACTGGTAAAAATACTAGACTACGGGGTACAGCACAGGTAGATTTACAAAAGGCACAAAAACGTCCAGGCAAATATACGGAAAACACTTCTAGTCATTCGTCCAACAATCATAAAACACAAAAAGTATGGCGAGCATAAATATCATAGAGTAAATGTGACAAAGTAAATCGAACTTAAGTTTAGGGATAATATAGAGTCTGCATAAGAATCTGTAACTGTAACCTGAATAAGGTTGCAACGTACTTGAATTTTTGTTCAACGGAAAACGGCCGCGAAAATTCAGTGTTGATTTTATTTATTTTTTTTTTTAATTTTTGTTAAGATACACATCAAAGCTTTTTTTAAGTACAATAAAATATTTTTTACACTGCCAATTAACGATACCAGGTGAAAAAAGTAAACTTATGAAGAGTAATTGCCCTTTACCAAATATCCCGAAAGGTGCGATTAACCGGAGATGACGTATACTCCGTCATGCATTTCTAACACATGCACCACTGATGTCTGTTCGTTTGGAATACCCACAAGTGACACTGAACTTGAATTGCCATATATTTAGTGGCTATCAGAATACTTGTTTCGGCAAACACCACTTTGTTTCTTAGCATAAATACAATGAAGAAAAAACATACTGGGATTACTAATAGGCAATTGATTTGTAATGCCCTTGTAGTGCTCTTTCAACAAACTGTCGGCATTCCTATTGTGCCCCTTTATTGGCCGACCTGTTCCTTTATTCAAACGAAGCAGACATCATTCAGAAACTGCTGAATCAAGAGAAGAAAAAGTTAGCGGTGTCCTTTAATTTGACATTTAGATATATTGACGACGATTTGTCAATTAATAATGACAATTTTCATACATATCTCAATTCGATATATCCCAGCGAACTAGAAATTAAAGTTACAAGAGAATCAAGAATACATGCATCACACTTAAACATTTTACTTAATATAAGCACAGACGGGAAATTAGCAACTAAGCTATGCCACGTTAAGGGTATATCATAATTAATGGGGCCATTGACTCTAATTGACTCGACGCAGGTGTATATGTTGAGGGTATTTCACAATTATATTTTATTTTATTTTGATGTCAGGACACTCGGACGCTACTCAGATCACTCGGACATTAAAAAGCGGATTATTTTTTAAAAGTCTAAATTGGTCAATTCATTTTATTTTCCTTACCAATGAAAAGGATTTATTGGTGTGTTTTATTTCTTTAAGGTTTGTTTCTGATGTACTTCAGACTCAGATTAGGTTCATGGAATGCATAAAGGGGCCAGCTTGTCCCCTACCAAATTATGCTAACCTTATTTAGTTCTGAAGGACATCAGAGACAACCTTATATCTAATAATTATATCCTTCTGGCTCATTATAAAATCATTGCCAAACAACCCCATCAGCATTGACTTCTACTGGGCACCTGTATATTGTTGTACTGTGGCATCAGTTTCTGTGACTTTCCGTATGAATGAGTCTCTGTATAGCGCTTTTGGATCGTCAAATTTATTTTCCGGATGAAGTCTTGACATGTCCTCCATGGAAATGTCTGTCTGGGTACACATGTCGTGTTACATGTATTCTGTCACCTCTGAATACCAAGATGAATGGTACTCATAATCTGGAACACTAGGTGGCATCATATGATGATCTAAGAAGATATAAATCCAATTAAAAATAATAACACATGTACGTGTATAGGATATCAAAGCTACTAGTATAAGAACGATTGACAATACAAAAAAGTAATTCCTTAACCAAGGAATATGACATCACGGGTCATAATCTTCCTGGAGTGGGGGCGGTTGAGCTATAATTACTTCATATACCTGTATAGACTTGGTCACTAAAAATATCCAAAGTTAGACACATGTATAACCAGAATCATCCATCCGTGGCTATCCAAAGTTAGACATTCATTCCTTATATTTACATTACATTATATAAATGTAACAATCCTAAGAGGGTGGTGATTGAAATTGTCACACCGAGGTAATACATTGTCAACCGAGGCGAACAATGATTTTCAAGGGGTGACAATTTCCACTACCACCCTCTCAGGAATGATATATTTGTTATATTATAATGAAGCATGTATTATCCATTGAATTACATAAAACACAAAATAAACTGTATCAGAAGTATTATTTTTATACTTTATTCATGCAAAATTCTACATTTACGCAAGGTCATCACGTTGTAATATAAACTGCCTTCGATACCCAAACCGTTTTTAGTGTCGATTTTTAATCTTAAGCCCCATGCAACCATGTCTATTTGGCTGACTTCAGCAAATATATCTGAGAGTGATGTATCAATTCTGTCTAATAATTTAATTTCGGCCGTTGTTTCTGTCGGTTCCAGTCTGCGTCGAAGAAATGTAGGTTACACAACTCATATAGATTTATTGAACATTTCTTCTCATGTGATATTTATATTGAATATCACCTTGTTGAATATCACCCTGGAATGACGTAGACGGTGGAAAATACTCAACGTTTATGGTCCAATGAAATCGCTAGAATTTATGAAGAGGTATAATATAATACTAAGTATCAGATAACCCAATTCACATAAATATTGAATGAGCTAAATATGTCAATACGCCAAAACGTACCTGATTTTTGATAAAATATCCTATATTCGAAGATGGAGTATGAAGTGCATAACGACGTCATAATAGAAACTAATATTAACATTTATAGTTCTATGAATCTCTCTCACTTAGGCCATTGCATTTTTTTCTATGTCAAGCGTCCGCGTGCGCTTTGTTTAAGGATAGTACCATATTTGTAAACACACACATACATACACACAAACACATACACACACATACACATACACACACAAACACAAATACACATACATACACACACACAAACACACACACACACACATACACATACACACACTTGGTAATCTGGGAGTGTATGTTCCTTCATATTCAAATGAAATCAAAGTATTTTACTTTTGCAGTTGGTTTGATGCAGACATAATGTTGAGATAAAATAAAGATAATATAGATCTACCGTCAAATATGTAAAGTACTCTAGCACACTCAGGATGTTGTAGCATATTCTGATTACCAATTTACTCAACTTAACTCAATAACATGACGCTACATGTATGTATTTCTATTAAATGATCACAATTATAATTTAAGGCTTTTGTGTTTTTCGTCAGGATGGGTGTGCTTTTTCCGGATAGGTAATTAGGTTTTTGAATTCAGGCTGGACACTTAACATAGACAAACTTGGAATGGCTTAATAGGTATTTGTTAATGTAGGAATTCCACTTGTAAATATTATATAAAATACATATGTAGAAAATCAGGACAATGCAACCAAAAACAAACTCGATATCACAAGGTACAAGTATAACTGAAAAAACCTCTCTTAATGTCCCTGTGTAAATGTCGAGTCACTTTCTGGCGCTGTCGTTTAGATCTACTAAATGTATCGTGCTTTGAAAGAGCAGGAGTAAAATAACTTATTTAACAATATACATTTTTGTAGAAGAAATCACTTACATCATTACAGCATCCAAATTCCCTTCCATTTACTTGAGTTTCTGTCATTTGGATATATTCAGGTCCTGTGAGCACTGGATGGGAACGCTTGGTCATGAGGGTCAATCATGGAGAGTTATTTCTCCTGATTATAGGCGGCGATGTCACCTATCCGGTTATACTTCTTATTTTCTTTCTTATTGTCTGACCTTTATTAGCAAGTTGATAAATAATCTGACCTGAACTGGTGCTGAAGTTGTGAAAAAAATCATTTTTTAAAAAGTTTCGCTTCGCTGGCCGTATTTCTTTCTACAATTTTGTCGACTGGCTACGCTCATCTTCCTTGATTAACACATGAAGACATTTATATATAAATTAGATCAAAGAAGCTTCGTTGCTGACTTAATCAGTGGTCATCTGTATCAATTTGTTCTGCAAATCCACCATAAGGTAGGAGAAATACGCCGAAAAAACCACCCCGCCAAAAAAATGATTTATACAAAAAAATCAGCCTTTCCGTTTAATGCATTTGAGATAAAATATAAAAAAAAATAAGATACCAAAGGATAAATCAATAGAATGTCCAGGACATAGATACAAATCCAGTAAATTATGGGCAAACACGGACCTCTGGAAACCAAGATGTGGGATCAGGTGCCATGTAGGAGTTAGCATCCCCTGTTGACCGGTCACACCCGCCGTGAGTCCACAGTCAAGTCCAATGAAACACATGAGGAGTGTGTTGTCTTCACAACTGGTACAGACGTCTCAACAACCGCCAACGAAAAGGTAACTCAACATTTCACCTAGTGAAACAGAGTAGTCGCAAACAACACTATTATACCGACCAAAAAAATTGAGGAACGTTTACATTAAACGCGGTTTTCGATATCCCTGTGTCAATAATTTGTCAATGAGTACCTTACCTCTGTTTATGAAATATTCATATGTTGTACACCCCCTGGCATATCGGATCATTTGTGAAATATAAACTCTTTATGCGGGTGACTGAATGATATTACTACTTAAATGTGGAACATTTACGATGGGAAAGCCAAAATCGTCGTGTTTGTCGTATAGCTTGGTTATTTCCCGTCTGTGTTTATATTAAGTAAAATGTCTAAGTATGAAGCGTGTGTGCTTGATTATGTTGTATCTTTAATTTCTAGTTCGCTGGGATATATCGCATTGACATATGTATGAAAACTGTCATTATTAATTGACAAAACGTCGTCGATATATCTAAACGTCAACTTAAAGGACATTGCTAACTTTTTCTTCTTTTGATTCAGCAGTTTCTGAATGAAGTCTGTTCGTATGAATAAACGAAAATGTCGGCCAGTAAAGGAGCACAGTTGGTTCCCATAGGAATGTCAACAGTTTGTTAAGAGACCACTTTTTCGAACATTACAAATATATTGTCTATTACAAATTCCAGCATGTTTTACATCAACATCAGTGTATTTATGTGCAGAATCAGAGTGGTCTTTGACGAAGTAAGTATCCTGATAGCCAATCACTAGATATTTAAATTTTCGGGTACCACCTTTAGTGAAAAAACAGTTGTCTATGATGTTAAAAGTCTTTCTTTTATTTTTTTATGTGGAATAGTTGTGTAAAGAGCAGAGAAGTTATAAGTTTTGATACTGTGAATTAGAGAAAAATTGTGTGCCTTCAAATTTTTTAAAAGCTGAAAGAATTTTTAAGTATCCACATCTGATTTACACCAGTTCCTAATTTAATGTCTGGAACCTACATAATGAACTTTGAACTCTCTGGACTCGTGAAATTTAACATTTCCTAGAGGGTACTAGTATACGCCATGGAATATATGGAAAACTTATTGTTTCTGGGGGGGGGGGGTAGTTACAAAGTGCTTCATAGGGCATCCAAATTGGATACATTCCAACTTTTATCATGAGAACATAATCTAGAATCCCCTAGCCGGAGTTGAATTTCACTTCATTTTGGATGTTTGATTCATTTATCAGAGGGATGGATTATGTTTCCTGAAACAGTTTTAGTTTAGATGGGTAATCAGTGTCACATATTACATAGACGCCTCCTAACTTTTCACATACAGTTTTTATATTATCAACACCTTTGAAATCCAGGAAAATGCATCACGAGCTTTCAAAAGTAAAATGCGAATATGTTCTACATTTTCAACCTATCCATCTTTAAATCATAAGTCTGCCTTTGGTGAGGTACGCATTATACAACAGTTTTAACAAGTATAATTTCATGTATCCGCCCTCAAACCAACTCACCCCCTCTTGAAAACATTCTAGATCCGCCACTATTGTATATGTTTATTGCTTAATAAAAAGGTATATGGAATATTTTTTTCTACCGGGGAAAACATTTTCAGAAAAACAAACTTGTCCTCCTCCCATTTGATTTTCTTCCTATACCACTGTATTAGACAGTTATACAGGTGTTATTTTGTGTCTTGAAGCTTATAAAATGTCTGGTCAGGATTCCAAATTCCAAACTTCTGAAATTTTCTGAAAGAAAAGCGGGTCACTTTTTCCATGGCGAAATCTTGTTATAATATACAGTGCCGTATGTATTGTAGATATATCTCAGTTTTAAATAGTATAAAAAATTATGTTACACCCTAAACTCCCTTATGGCATATTTTTATCCGCCACTACAATATATCACTTTTCTGAATACAAAAGCAAAAAAAAACCTGAAGAATATAAACAATATGTCTCTTGTCTACTTTAAAATAAATTTTCTGTCCTGCGACGGTATGAAAATATATAATATGACAAAATTTGTGAGTTACAATGATCTATTTAAACATTTCAACTCTACAGACCAAAAAAAATAGTCTTTAACAATAAAAAGAGCATACCACTCAGATTTTCAGGAGTAAAAATGGTTAAACCAAATACAACTTAAATTAAGAGACCATTAAAATATATAGAAATAAATTAATTAAGGTTGTGATATTTGCAATTTTCTGAAGACAATGCCTTAATAAAAAAGTATTTCGTGAAAAGTTAGAAGT
>BROG01002271.1:0-12055 GCA_030159075.1 Atrina japonica | reverse complement strand
ATCACTGCACATATTTCTAAGTGTCGGATTAATTGTGAGGCAATACAATGTATTTCATTAGAGGTAGTGTTTTACGCATCTTCCAGATATATTTTTTTTAATTTGAAATCCTTTTTTCTGCATCCAGACGCAAAAATACGCATAATAAATCACTTTGATTATCCTTCTCAAAAGAAGGTTGGATCAATAAAAAAAAAGTTACTAAAATCTGGACAGATAACTATTCAAGGGAGCATTCGTGCCGTTGTATGTAGGCGAGATTTGGTTGTTCCATAGTGTTGTTAACTTCTTTATCTATTTCTGTTGCGATATGTTCACCGTGGAAATCAAATTGTATCTGAATCTGTGAATTGTGCATTGAAAAAAGATCTAATATAAAAGATTTTAGGTGAAACTAATAGGGCAATATACAATATTCTGAATACCTCCAATGTTAAAAACATTAAGGGATTTCTATTACTAATAGATTTTGAAAAGGCGTTGGGTTCCATTTCATGGAAATGTATTTTCAGTTGCTTCAATTTCTTCAATTTCGAAATCAATTTATCAGGTGGATGAAAATATTTTTAATGATATTAAATTATATGTTAATCAAAACCGATATTTTTATTTTTTTTTATTTTCTTATACTTTGGTATCCGAGATTTTTTTATATTTTCACCACCGGGTATGTATCGCTGATGGTGGACATTTTGTCCCCGAGAATACTTGTCGCTCGGTACATACATTCTATGGATAAAAAAGTACCATATTACATACTGGATGAGACGGCGCCTAGTATAAAAAGGTGTTTCCTTCTGTCGAGTCTACCTGAAGCATAGACTCGCAGAGATTGTTTGGTGCGCCTCGAGTTGTCCTCAGTGACATAACCAATTTATCATTTGTATAGTCTAAATATGACCAATTCTGGTAAAGACATAATGATGCTTATGTACCCATAAAAAATGTATGAAGCGGAATTTATGCAGTCTCTGCTTTCCACAGGAAAGAAACAGCATATCCATTTAATTTTACTTACAGGTACATCGACGCCGTCCTGTCTATGAATAATTCAGAGTTTTATAATTACCTCGACTAGATGTATCCTGTTGAGATTGAAAGACAGAGATCAACATGTCTGCTACATACCAAGATTTTCTCCTGTCGATTGGGGCGGACGATTATTTTCACACCACCCTTTATGACAAACTAACGCTACGATATCAATTACCGTATCACGAATTTCCTGAGTAGTAATATTCAGTCTTTTCCTGCCTATCGCGTTTTCATTTCACAACTTATACGTTATCATCCTCTTATTAATATTTATTCTATGAGCCAAACGACTCGCTTACAAACTACTCACAAAAGGTTACGTTGTTGAACGCTTGAAATCGCCAGTAAAACACTAAAACGTCTTATGATCGATATGAGAAAACTATTGAAATCGTCTTCATAAACGTTCATTCCATGTTATAACAGAAATTATCTATTTTGAGTAATGCTTAATCATAAAAACTTCCGCACGTAGCCATCGTCTGGTTAATCCGCAATCTATGTGCGTTCACAAACTGCTCTCAGACGTCGCTGACGTCTCAAAACCGCCATGTTTGTTTTGAAATAAAAAAAAATCTCAGATACCAAAGTATAAATCTTTAGGATGGCCAGAATATGGGTATAAATCTGGTAAAAAATGGACAAACATGGACCTCTGGAAATCAAGAGGGAACATTAGCGTGTGAAATTGGCTTGCAGTGTATTCGGCCGCCAATTGCAAAATGAAAATGATTCTCCGGATGATTTTGAGACGACAGAAAGTTTGGAAACCCTGACAGTAACTATGCACAGGTATTTTATATTCCTATGAGAAAATCAAGTTTATTGAAAAAAGATTAAGACTGCGGCCTACTATATAGGTTTCACATTTTTTATCTATTTTAGACCAAATCATATGACTTTTCATTTTATCTCGTCTTAGTTCTTAGGTTTCGTAATATAAGTAAAAGAGATAAATCAATAGAAAAAAGGATATAACATAGTTATAAGAAATAATAAGTGACTCAGTCTTTTTTTAATCTTAATGACAAAACAGTGATTAGAAAACTGGATATGTGCAACGCACAAGATTGTTGAACCTGTAGAAAATGTATGATTAAAAAAAACGTATTTGATCTAAATAACCTTGAACAAAAGACTTGATTGGCTACAAATAACTTTTTGTTATATATTCAAGTCCAACTTTCAATTGTTTTTTTTTAATTCATTTTTATGATTGTAGAACACGATACTCAACATACTCTATATACGTCCTACTGGTAGATAGCAGACTAAATATTGGTTGAAGTAGGTATTATACAGGTAAGTAGAACGGCATAATTACACTTCTTACAATACATATGGTCTACGAAGCAAGGTGTTCAATAACACAATTTTTTTAAGAATTGTAAAATAATTTATTTTTGTGGGTTTACCTTATCGTTTGTTGATATAACTTTCCGGTTTTTTAAAATCCTGTTTTCTATCATTCAGATGAAATAATTAATTATGGATTTATTTTGGTTAATTTAGTTACCCATCAAAATAATGGAATTAAGTCGTCAACCAAAGTTTATGAGCATTTATGATAGGTCGAATTATATGTTAACAGCTTGATTTAGGAATAGAGCAGTTCAGTTACTTCCATTTAATTTGTGGGAGCTCCATTTCCGAGTGATTAGAACATCGCTCTTTAAACCATGAAGTATCTCGCTTCCAGTCAGCACAGGCCCAAGCCCAGCTGGAACCAAATCTGATTGTGTAAAAAAGTTTTCCAGTTTACTCGCAGACAGATAGACTCTTCCTGGGAACATTGTAATCTATAATAGATAATCTATAATCTATAATCTACGATTAAAAATGTCAGCCAATGTCGGGTACTTGTGGTCTAACACATCATTAAAATAAACCTTCTGTTTTTTGGTCAATTAATACAGCAATTTGGTTAAGTTTGTTTAATAGAGATTAAACAAGAGTGTAAGTTGATTATCATGTTTATCTAACTCTCGTTAGTTACTTTTCAAATTTTGAAAATTAATTAAATTGGGTCAGATAAACGTGATAATCAACGTACACGAGTTGTTGAATCTGTTTCTATCATAACTGAAAAGCACTGATTGGTAGTACGGATTATTAGCCTACATCACGTCTAGACATTATCGGGTTTGGAATCTCATGATCGCGTCACTCCAATCTCTTATTCATCTAGACCCGGTTGTATCAACAGTTCATGAGATTTATTGAAGCATTAAGCCTAATGTTTCATTAATTCCTTAATGATTCATTAGTTAATAAGCACAATAAAAGTCGTTTTACGAAACTTCATTACATCTTCATTAGTTAATGTGTCATTAAATCTCTAAGTCTTCATTAAACCTATGTTAAACATGACGTCACAATAACTTGCGTCAGAATTTCATGACGGTATATGATAGAACGCACAGCGCACTCCACATTTCGTGAATTCAAGAATTATTATAATAATTATATACATGTATTTTTTCCTTTTTTTTTCTTATTAAATCGAAAGGTCAGCTGTGCTATAGATATATAATACAAATAATTTTTGAAGCCCAACATTATGCCAAATGTGAGTAGTTAAAATTAGCGGATTTGATTGAAATATGTTTTTAAAAAATAACAAAATAGATCTATATAATTATTTTATATAAATACTTACAGATAGCGTCATCTCGCATTTAAGAATTTGATATTTAAAACAGCAAATTCTACAATACGACGGTGTGTAATTGAGGTTTGGCCTTGCATCAATTATTAAAAAGTTAGCATCTACCTTTAGATATCTTTCGCTGAAGCAGGTTTTACGGCATTATGAACGACAAAATCACTGCATATTTATTTTCACATGGGGCTCTCTCATTGTCACGTCCTAATTGTGAATGATGACGCTTGTGAACTATATTGTAATTCTTTATTTGTGATGACAATATATATATATATATATATATATATATATATATATATATATATATATATATATATATATATATATATATATATATATATATATATATATATATGTATACGCTCTACCTCTGATCAACATAAAAAACAAACAAGCAAATAACATTTTGCTGACAGCCCGCCACAGCCTATGGACGCCAGTATATTTTATTTGACTATCAATTACATTTGTTTTATAAACAAAGTTAACATAGTTTAAGCATTAATTATTTCCATGGTCGTAACCAATTAATGTTTTATAATATACCCTTATATTTGCAACGCAATAAATAAATACGTTCATAACGTTTTACAAACCCAGAGGAAAACAGAGATAAAAACCATTTTTGGAACAAAATTCTCTGAAACTGGGCAATATATATCTGTACATCACTTCATCTGAATATTTATTCAAAACATGAATATACGTTAAAATTAAATTTGATGTGTACGCTAAGCGTGGCGGCTAGAGAATGACCAGTTCTTAACACCTGTAGAAACACATGCGTTTCCTTACACCCCATTGGTCTAACCATTCGACCATAAATAACACACGGATATATCATTATCCGGAATCGCTTACACAATATTTTTCCGCTTTACTAACGAATCACGGAAAAAATTAAATATATATATATAGTGATAAACTGCAAATGAAAACAAATACAAAGTATCTAACCAGAACTTCATACTGCAGTTGACACTTAGCAAATCAAATCACTCTAATCCATGCGTACAAAACACTGACTCTCACTTCGTTATTTACGCGTATCTAAAGAAGTTGTACTTACTGTATATACATACATCTATGTACACTAGTGTCAAGCCAGTCGTCAATACCAGCAGTCAATTCCAGCCGTCAATAATATTCATGAGATAGTACGTGTTCGTTTCACAA
This sequence comes from Atrina japonica, assembly GCA_030159075.1. NCBI lineage: Eukaryota > Metazoa > Mollusca > Bivalvia > Pterioida > Pinnidae > Atrina > Atrina japonica. Next base: position 7,179 of record BROG01002271.1, on the reverse strand, counting down.
ATTTTACGGAATATTCCTCATACATTTGTTATTATTTTCTATCATTATAAATGATTCTTTATGTTGTAGTTTCAATTTAAAACTTTTATAGTATTATTCATGGTGTTTGTTATGTTGTTCGTGGATTACATTTAGAAAGAAGTAAAAAATACCGTTAATGATTGCTATTATTAACGCATGGATAGACACTGGGATAAGGTTGACCAATATTTCTTATTAATTGCTGGGCTTACTGGGATTCTGAGCGGCGCACAAAATATGCGAGTTAGAGGTCGGCATGACCTTTCACATGCACTATGCCACATGTGCACTAGACCTTCATGAAGGGGACAAAGGGGATGAAACTGGTTTTTTGGGACAATATTTGTTACTGGTTGTAGGGCTTACTGGGAGTTTCTGGGCGACGCCCAAGGTATGGGAGGTAGAGGTGGGCATGACATCTCAAATGCACTATGCCATATATGCCCTAGACCCTCAGGAAGAGGAAAAAGGGGCTAAAACTGACATCTCGGGGCCATACTGGTTATTGACTACTGGGCTTCATAGGAATTTTTCAGCGACGCCCAAGGTATAGGAGGTAGAGATGGGCATGACCTCTTGCATGTACTATGCCACATATGCCTTAGACCCTATAGAAGGGGAAACGGGAGCTAGGGCATGCCAACCTCTGCCTCTCATACTTTGGGCGTAGCTCAAAAACGCCCAGGAAGCCCAGCAGTTAATAACAAATATGGTTTTAACCTCATGTCCCCTTTCTATGGGACTAGGGCATATATGGCGCAGTGCATGTGAGAGGTCATACCCACCTCTTCCTCTTATACCTTTGGCGTCGCTCAGAAACCCCCAGGAAGCCCAGCAGTCAATAACAAGTATGGCCTCGAGGTCCCAGTTTTAACCCCTTTGTACCCTTCCTGAGGGTCTAGGGTATATATGGTATAATGCATGTGAGAGGTCATCCCCACCTCTACCACTCCTACCTTGGACTTCGCTTAGAAATCCCCATAAAGTCCAGCACTCAATCACAAGTATGACCCCGAGATGTCAATTTTAGCCCCTTTTCCCCTTCCTTAGGGTCTAGGGCATATATGGCATTGTGCATATGACATATCATATCAACCTCTACCTCTCATACCTTGGGCGTCTGTCAGAAACTCCCAGGAATCCCTGCAGTCAATAACATTTTTAGTCACAAAATTCGGTTTTAGCCCTGTATCCCCTTGAATCTATTGAATCATTGAATCTATTGAATATGTGTGACGTAGTGCATGAATGAGGTCATTCCCATCTCTACCTCTAATACCTTGGCCGTAGCTCAGAAACTTCCAGGAAGCCCAGCTGTCAATAACAAGTATGACCCCGAGATGTCAGTTTTAGCCGCCGTGTCCCCTTCTTGACGGTCTACGGCATATATGGCATAGTGCATGTAAGAGGTCCTGTTCACCTCTACCTCTCATACCTTAGGCGTTACTCAGAAACGCCCACGAAGCCCAGCAGTCAATAACTCATATGGGTCCGAGGTCTCAGTTTTAGTCCCCGTGTCCCCTTAATGAGGGTCTAGGGAATATATTGCATAGTGCATGTGAGAGGTCACACACCCTCTACCTCTCATACCTTGGTCGTCGCTCAGAAACTCCAAGGAAGCCCAGCAGTTAATGACAAGTATGACCCGAGATATCAGTTTAAGTCCTTCGTCCCCTTCTTGAGGGTCTAGGGCATATATTGCATAGTGCATGTGAGAGGTTATGCCAACATCTACCCCCATACCTTGTTCGTCGCTCAGAAATTCCCAGGAAGCCCAGCAGTCAATAACAAATATGGTCACAAAATGTCTGTTTAAGCTTCTGTGCCCCCTTCCTGAGCATCTAGGGCATATGTGGCATAGTGCATGTAAGAGGGCATGCACGCCTCTACCTCCCATACCTTGGGCGTTACTCAGAAACTCCAACGAAGCCCAGCAATCAATAACACATATGGCTCCAAGATCTCAGTTTTAGACCCCGTGTCCCCTTCCTGAGGGTCTAGGGCATATGTGGCACAGTGCATGTTAGAACCACCCTCTACCTCCCATACCATGGACGTCACTTAAAAATTTCTTGTTAGCCCAACAGTAACTAACCTATGGCCTCGAGATATCAGTTTTAACCCCTTTGACCCCTTCTTGAGGGTCTAAGGCATATATGACATAGTGCATTTGAGATGTTATGCCAACATCTAACCCCATACCTTGGACGTCGCTCAGAAATTCCCAGGAAGACCAGCAGTCAATAACAAGTTTGGACCCGAGATGTCAGTTTTAGCCCTTTCGTCCCCTTCCTGGGGGTCTAGGGCATATGTGGCGTAGTGCATATGAAATGTCATCCTCCATCTCTACCTCCCATACCTTCGTCGTCGCTCAGAAATTCCCAGCAAGCCCAGCAGTGAATAACAAGAGATGTCGGTTTTAGCCCCTTTATCGTCTTCTTGAGGGTCTAACTTTAATTTCACATTTAGATATATCGCCGACGTTTAGTCAATTAATAATGACAATTTTCATACATATATCAATGCGATATATCCCAGCGAATTAGAAATTAAAGATACAACAGAATCAAGCACACACGCTTCATACTTCGACATTTTACTTAATATAAACACAAACGGGAAATCAGCAATTAAGCTATTCAACAAACGCGACGATTTCGGCTTTCCCATCGTAAATTTTCCACATTTAAGTAGTAATATCCCTCAGTCACCCGCATATGGAGTTTATATTTCACAAATGCTCCGATATGCCAGGGCGTGTACAACATATGAAGATTTCATATACAGAGGTAAACTACTCACTGACAAATTATTGACACAGGGATATGTCAAAGTTCCACAAAATTTACGGTCGGTATAATAGGCTTGTTTGCGACTACTCTGTTTTACTAAGTGAAATGTTGAGTTGCCTTTTCGTTAGCGGTTGTTGAGACGTCTGTACCAATTGTGACGAGGATACACTCCTCACGTGTTTCATTGGACTTGACTGTACACTCACGGCGGGTGTGACCGGTCGACAGGGGATGCTTACTCCTCCATGGCACCTGATCCCACCTCTTGGTTTCCAGAGGTCCGTGTTTGTCCATTTTTACCTGATTTGTATCTATGTTCTAGACATTCTATTCATTTATACTTTGGTATCTGAAATTTTTTACATATTACATGTGAGAGGTCATGCCCACCTTTACATCCGATACCTTGGGCGTCGCTCAGAAACTCCTATGAACCCCAGCAGTCCATAACAAGTATGGCCCCGAGATGTTAATTTTACCCTCCGTGTCCCCTTCTTGAGGGTCTATGGCATATATGGTATGGTGCATTTAATATGTAATGCCCACCTCTACCTCCCATACCTTAGGCGTCGCTCAGAAACTCCCAGTATGCCCGGCAGTCAATAACAAATATGGTCCCAAAATGCCAGTTCCATCCCCTTTGTCACCTCCATGAGGGTCTAGCGCATATGTGGCATAGTGCATGTGAAAGGTCAGGCCCACCTCTAACTCACATACTTTGGGCGTCACTCAGAAACTCTCAGTAAGACCTCAATCATAAATATCGGTCAACCTAATCCCATTGTCTATCCATGCGTCATTTTTAATTCTTTTTAAATGCAATACACGTACAACGTAAAAAACATGAATAATTCTATAAAAGTTTTAAATTGAAATTGTAAAACAGTGAGGGTTCCTTAACGTGCCGACACCTACTGTGACACGGAACCTCGGTATTTGCTGTCTCATCGCAGGACGGGAAACCAATCTGTCACCGGCTGGACTCGAACTCACAATCAAGAGTAGAGCGCGCTACCGACTGAGCCAGACACTGACTAATAATTGACTAATACTTTCATGTACAATCCGATGTCAATGTAATATTTCCGATTTTTTTTTCAGGATACAGAAACATATTCATATATGGAGACTGAAAAGGTGAGCTTCTCTTTTAATCCTCGGCAGACGTCTTACAGATATTGCTCATTTAAAGACTTGCTTGAGGAAAGGACCAAACTATACGAAAACGAAGATGCATTTATCTCCTACAGCAAAGACGGTACTCGTGATTCCTTAACCTACAAAGATTTGAATACGAAAGCAAAGCATATAGGCAGATATCTTATCACTACTGGGATATCAAAAGGAGACAGAGTAGCTATGTATGGCTCAAACTCACTAAACATGGTAATTGCGGAATTTGGAGTGGTAATGGCGGGTGCTATACCTGTTCATCTCAGCTTGAAATCAGCTGACGCTGCTGATGCTATAGATATCATGAAAATATCAGAATGTAGGTGTCTCCTGTTGAATCCAGGTGAGGGAGATAAACTGCACAAGCCAGCAAACAATATCATCGAATATATGCAGTCTACGACACAAACAAAGATACAACATGAAGGCAAAGAGAGTACGGTAAACATACTTATACTACGAGAAAATTTGAACTTCAACAGATATCAAACCATGGATTCCGTGTTACAGGTTGACATCGAGCATGTTGAACTGCCGGTTTTATATCCAGAAGATCTTGTTGCTTTGTACACGACATCTGGAACAACAGGTAATCCCAAGATAGTGGAACATACACACTTTAGTCTGATGAATTTAAGTTTCGGTTTTCCAGCCACAGAACCTGATGTTACTTTGCGTACAATGTACAATGATAGGCCTTTTGCTTGGCTTGGTGGGTCAAACTTGATAAGCATGGCGTCAGTGGAGAAACGAGTTTTCACTGATACGTCGATTGCTATGGGAGGAGATAGTGTCGAATTCATATGGAACATTATACAGTCAGAGAAATGTACTTATCTTTTTCATGTTCCTTATTTCATTGTTGATTTGTTGGCTATCGAAAACAAAATTGAACATTTGTTCAAGTTAAAAACTATAGTCACAGGTGGACAAATGGTAGGATATGATCATCTGAAAGTGGTAGGGGTATACTGCGAACAACTTATACTCGTTTATGGTTCGACTGAAGCCTCTGTTGCTACTGCAATTTATTGTAACGAGACGAATATGAATATTAAAATAGGCGATGTAGGATTTCCACTCCCAGGAACAGAAATCAAGATTGTCGATGACGAGAAAAAAGTAACAAAACTGAGTCAAAGTGGGGAAATCTGCATCAGGAGTTCGGTGCTTTCAACAGGGTTTTTCAACAACGAGGAAAAAACCAAAGAATCCTTCATGATTGGTGGTTGGATCAGAACTGGTGATGTTGGATATATATCTAATGATGGACATGTTTTTATCCAGGGTCGTTTGACAGAAGTGATTTCCAGGGGAACCCGTAAAATAATGCCATCGGCGGTTGAAGAGGTTATTATGCAGATGGAAGGATTGGATAAAGTTGTTGTGGTACCAGTTCCCGATGAACGCCTTTACCACGAAGTGTGTGCATGTTTCACCGTCAAGGAAAATTATGACTTAAGTGAAGAAGATGTCGGAGTGTTTTCAAAAAAGACATTTCTGGCTGAAAAATCACTTGATGGACGAGGCGAAATGCCAAAATATTTTTTGAAATTTAATAAGCTGCCCGTTCTTGCTAATGGAAAGCCCGACATACAAAAACTTAAACTAGAAGCAAAGCTGAGAGTTCTTGGTACACAGAATTAGTTACTATTTTGGTTAAGCGTTTGACGTTATTTAGAAGCTTGCTGTATGATGCACATTCTCGTAATTCAGCACTTAATGTGCACAAATTGTAAAAAAGACTAATCATGTACCAATTCTAAATCAGTGCTATAAGCCGCATGTTAATTAACGGATATAGTGTATTTCGCAAAAAGTTACAATATATAAACAAGATGTAGAACAATCTTATGTAATTTCTCTATAATACGACATGCACTAATATTCCTGTATGTTTACACAATGTAATTTAACTGAATTCAAAACAATATTTAGAGTATTTACACAAATATTTGTAATTTATAATTGTTCATTATGATTATTATGCTTATTGTTCCGGATTGACCATTTTATTTTTCATGGGATCTAGTATCAAAGTATTTATCCTTGCTGTTTTTGTTGTTGTTGTTGTTATTGTTGTTGTTGTTGTTGTTGTAATTTCCAACCAAAGTCTCACGCTTTCCTATCCTGGATTTTATTTAGTCACCCAAAACAGAACAAAGTTATCTACGACAGTTTAAACTGCTTTAAACAATGTATATCATTACAGATAAATACACTGTTCTTTCTTATATAGTGTCAGGTATAGAAATTATTCAAAACGGATGAGGCCGGTGTATCATTAAATTGAAGTACATATAAATTTAATACTGTTATACAATATATAAATCACTGCACATATTTCTAGTTGTTTGATTAATTGCGAGGTAATATATAGCTCAGGTATCTGGTTAAATACTTCTTTCAGGAAATTTGTGAAATTTGTAAGTTTGAAAATGTATTTTTTTCAGTCACCAAATATAAAACTATTAATGATTAACCACTACTATGTCACATTAAGTATCCATGTCGAAAGAAAAAAAGTTTGTTTCAAAAGCCATAATCCATATCAGAGCTACATGCCAAGAGGTCCGGATGATGTCTTTCAACCTGATTCTTTTTTTTAATTTTACAAGATATCCGAGGCTATTTTGTAGCTTTCAGACACTGAAATGTTACCCCTTTATCCATCCAGGGTATGCTCTCAAGGAAATGTTCACTTTCACACCAAGAGAGTTTATTATCTAAGTTCCAGACATCTCGAGCCTGTTTTCATCTCAAATGCAATAAATAAACAGACAGATTATCCTCCCAACCATGAACAGAGTTCCAGTAAATAGAACTATTGCAAGAGCAATGTATGAAGTTTTGGAATTGTGGATGATGCATAATGACATTGCATATGAATAATTTAGTACGTTCATATAACGTATAATATTTTACAGTGGAACTGAACAAAAATATGACAAAATAAAACATAATAACAAAATTACCAAAACAAACCCAAGATACCAAAGCCGTCTTCCACACTAATTTCTGCTATAAAGTGCAATCTGGATAGCTTCTATTTTACATACAATGTCTATTACACAACTTTAATATTAAAGAATAAACATTCAATTTGTAATCGTATTACACAAAATAATTAGTGTCAGATGGTATTTTACGGTTAGTATTAGATATTTACAAATATAAAATATCTCAGATACCA
>BROG01002270.1:0-12064 GCA_030159075.1 Atrina japonica | reverse complement strand
ATACTACGTTTTCATACTTGGGCGTGTGTTTCGCAACCAGCTCAAAACATTATCTGCTCATCATGGAGAAAATGAACCAACAAACAGTATAACAGATACCTCAAAAAATGAGAAAGAATTTCCATGAAAAAAAGCATGGACACCATTGAAATATCCTGGGATAGGTGAAGTCAAAGGTGTTTGTATATGAGGAAATACCTGTCTTGAAAGGAATAATGCTCAATCTGATTGTTGCTTTTTCTGTTGCCACAAGTAGTTCCAAAATTTCTGAACACTACCTATCTGTACATGCAGACCAGATAGGAGACACTTATTTTGATGATGCCAATGGGAAATGAAAGGAGGAACCTAGCACTGCAAAAACTTGAGAATGAAGGCAATGTCGAGGTAAATAATATAGAAACGTCAAGAAAAGACATCTCGAGGTGAAAGTGAGGATGCAGAAAGAGATGATTGAAGCAGCAGTGCATAAGGGAACTTTCACAGGAAGTACACAAAAAAGATGAGATCACCCAATGAATGAATGGCCAATGAAAAAAAAAAAAGAAACATGCAGCCCAGAAGACATGGCAGATTTCAAACAGACTTGGGTATAAGGATACATGGACATGCGTAACTAATACTGCAGGGGTGAGAAAAAATTCACTGGCAAATGAAAAGAAGAAGAAACATGCAGCCCAGAAGACAACATCGTACTGCAGGATAAAAGCAAATAAACTGCAAAACCAAGAAGTAATTGACAGTGTTAATCAGGATATATACAACATCAGCCTCAAAGAAGAGGACATGTAGATGATAGAGGATTATTTAAAAGACTATTCAGTCACAAAAAAGGACAATAGCTCTTGCACAGACAATTTAATACTATGTGTCATCGAACTTGCATCTCTGGAAGTAGCCACAGAGAAAATATCTCCAGTCATCACAACAGTAATCAAGTCATATGCTTGGTCATGAACTAAAGAAATCTGACTTACCAAATATAGCTGACAAAGGACATTTCGTAGCCAAAACATACATAAATGAAAGGCTTGAGAATTCAGAGAATTTGGGACTGCAATGTGAAACACCTCTGGATACCTCAGTGACTCTCTCAACTGGTGAGGTTGTAGTCTAGGATTTAATCAGGTGACAAAACAACATTTAGAGGAACTTTCGGAACTTAATGCTTTAAATCATAAGGCAGTAAATGTACAACCAGAAAAAGTACCACTATTTATTCCCTCAACACTGGAGAAACTTGCATTTACTATGTCAGAAAGAGCCAGCGATGAAAAACTTGCAGATCAACTTCTAAATGAATGGTGCGATGAGGTTTTGAATAGATGCCAGAGAGAGGAGGAAGTAAAGTCTGTCCACAGTTTGCATTGTACATGTTATATATATTTCACTTTCAGGAACGGTTTTTATGAACCAAGACATTAAACATTTCATGGGATCTAATTTAATATCTGAAATGAACTGATGTTCGAAAGATTTCAAAATTACGAAAAACTTTCACAGATGGAGGTACATGAAGAGTTGAAGAAACAGATTGTGAATGAGAGAAGAACATGATTTATTTTATGAAATACATGTAGCTTTAAAAAGACTGATGATTTTGCAAAAAAATGAGTTTTGATTTTTTAAAATAAAAATGGATGTACCAATTGAATACAATTTATCAGATCTTATATTTGTTATGCATGTAATTCATAATTAGTTCATGAACATGCAGTTTGATTGATGAACTTGCAAATGATAAGTTGATGGACAATTCATGAACAGTTCAGGAATTTTAACTTAATGAACAGTTCAAGAAACATTCAGGAGTCACATCCAATGGAGTTCAAAAGTAATTCAAAAACAGTTCATGAACATTAATGCAATTTCCTTGATGACAATTCATGAACTTGTGAATGACAAGTTAACTGACAATTCATGAACAGTATATGAATATATGTTTTTGAACAGCTCATGAACAGTTCAGGAACAGCAATTTGTGATCATTTGATGGACAAATGAAGAACAATTGAATCAAGAACAATTCAAGAAGTTTTGTTCAAGATCTGAACCAGCCATTTAATGTTCCAGAACTGCTCATGAACTGTTCACGATCACATCATGATCAATTTCAGCACAATGTCAAAGTACACAATAAACTGTTACTGCAGATTTATGTTTGAGGGCTAAATCATCATGGATTTACAAAACTCAGATTTTTCTTGGATTTAATTAAGTCTTAAACTTTTCACATAAATACTGAAACATATAATACAGAGCAAACTGCAAGCAGGTAATGCTATGCATTTTATATTTATCGTTAAGCTTTAAATACTGCAAATATGTACTGGGCCTAAATTGAGATATTGTTTGCTTCCCCAAATGCCATCGACCCGAAAAAAATTTATATACCAATGAAATAACGGGAATCCATTCAGTCTGTGACTAAATATCAAAAATAGAACAGTTTCATTTGTTATATTTGATTTCATTGGATGGTTATTCAAAATAGAATTTGTTGAACATGTGCTTGATGAAAATGCAATTTTACTGCAAGTAGAACCCCAAAATAAAGATTTGTTCAGAGAGATATTTATGGATGATGATTTTGAGTAGTATCTGTACTGATAAATTGGAGCTTTACTCTTTTATGCTTTTATTTCCAGTATCCATTCAGGTATCACAGAAGAGAGATGGGTGTAGAGTGTATGATAAAAGGCAGGCATGTCTTTATTGTGGGGGCCTGTTCACAAAAATTTCGGATCACATGACTAATAAACATTCTTCAGAATTGGAGGTTTCAAGAATAATGGCTCAACAGAAAGAAAAACATGGTATAAAATTAGAAATAAGGGAAACTTTCATCATAATTTGAAGGTTTTGAACTTGCATAAAGGAACTTTGATAGTTAATCGGAGACCAAATGTTGAAAAAGAAGATGTTGACTACACACCTTGTCCACAGTGTCTTGGATTTTTTTTAAAAGAAGACCTGTGGCGACACATACAGATGTGCCCAATTGCAACATGTGTACCGGATAGTGCTAGGAGTGTGAAGTATTCTTCTAGTTTACTTCTTCGTAGTATAATGGGGCCTGATCATGAATTTATGGGGCAAGTGATCAATGGAATGAAGGAGGATAAGATTCTAGATATCATAAAGACGGACAACTCTTTGCTTCTATTTGGATCAAGTATGTACCGAAAAGTAGGAAAAGGACGAATAGCAAATGTTCGACAAAAAATAAGAGAACTGGCAAGATTGTTAGAAGAGTTACGGATAAACAAAGACTGTTCAGCAGGGTTCACTGACTTTTTGAAGCCAAATCAGTTTGATGAAATTATCAAAGCAGTTCTCAATCTATGTATAAACAAATCCAATGAAAAAACGGAAAGAGGATGTCCTAAGTTTGATAAGCCGTCCCTCGCACTAAAATTGGGCCATTCTTTGAAAAAACTAGCTGAAATAAAAAGGGGTCAAGCCCTAAGAACATCAGATGATGTTTCCAGAAAGGAAGCGGAAGACTACATTCTGCTTCACACTGGCGAATGGGCAGAAAAGGTCAGTGCCCATGCCTTTCAAACTTTGAGTGAAAGAAAGTTCAATGAGCCAGATGTGCTACCACTTACGGAAGACATAGTCAATCTACGACACTACGTTTTAACAGAAATGAAGAAATTAATAGATCAAATTGAAAAGTCTGCTGACATGACTACTTGGCGAACTCTTGCTTTGGTAACTTTATGTCGTCTCACAGTATTTAATAAGAGACGTGGGGGCGAAACAGGACAAATGCTTCTGTCAACGTATAAAAGTCGAAGGACGGATTCAGTCAGCAACTCTGAGATTGTATCATCATTGGCACCAATAGAACAGAAACTTATTCAGAAGTAAGTATATAATATTGCAAAAATTTTTACATTTCAAATCAAAATATACAAGGATTCACTTTTGTCATCTGCCTTCGGTCTGTCTGTAAACTTTTTCTTTTACGCAACTTCTGTTAAAGAAGCAATGGGCCTAATTTAACCAAACTTGGTAAACTTGGTAGGAAGATGCCATGGGAAGCAGCTGTACATGATAAGTTTGCAAAAATCATATCTCCCTATGTTGTCTCATCATACAGGATAATAGGGTCAAAATTTTGTACATTTTAAAATTCTTTTTCCTGTGAACCAACTGTCAGATTGACTTCTTGCTCGATATTAAGGGTCTTAAGGGCAAGGTCTACAAAGTTTGCAAACCGAAACAAATTCCAGTCAAAAATGGCCCTATCAGGGGTGCTCAAAAGGGTTAAAAAAAAATTTAACTTTGCCCACTTAGGCTAAACTATTTTGACCAAATATGGTAGAAAGCATTCCCTAATGATTGGTAAAGTTTGTAGAAAAAAGGGGTTATGTCCCCATGGTGTCCCCAAGGAAGGAGCAAAAAGGGGTTGAATTTTAAATCTTTCATTATCTTCTCGTAAACCAACAGTCACATTGAGATCATATTTCAGATTTAGGGTCCTTAGGAAAATTTTATGTAAGCGAAAAAAAAATATTTAGGCCAAAACAGAGATGGGTAAATACACTGAAAATGACAAAATGTGAAGGACTTGGCATATCACTATTTACCAGTCTAATAGGCAGCATATCGCAGGAAAGTGAATACTAGTGTACCATGTGACAGTCTTTAATCCAATAAGATGGCTTTTTAAAATGTAATACTATTAAATGATACTTTATTTGTAAGTGGCTTATAAATATGAATACTGTGTAAGGGGATTTATTCTGACTGCATCTGTATACTAGTACACTTATGCACACACAATGACATGCAATAGAAACAGGATTTTTTTATAAATTGCAGGTTGCAGTTGATAGAAATAACTGGAAAAAGAAACAGAAAAGTGCCTGTATTGTTAACTGCAGATATGATTGAGGCAATCGACTGCATGATCAAATACAGAAATGAAGTAGGAGTACCAGCAGTCATATGGCAAGGTTTTATTAATACCAGTATTTATATGTGTAGTGCATTTTTTATGATTCTATGCTACTTATTTTAAAGGTCTTTTATTAGGAAAATTCATTTCTGTGAATAAATATGATAAAATGTAAGAGTTAGCTCCTTTGATTCATGACGTCACAGGAGCCTGCTCTTTAGGCCGCCATACACACTCTTGAATTTATAGAAATATTTTACAAATCCTCCAAAGAGTTCATTCCTGTTAATGCTAGCATTTCAAATTTGCTTTAGTTACTTGTTGGCTGCAATGTGTCACAACCTGATTTTAATGGCCACAATACTGTGAAAGCAAATCAAAGTATTTGTAAAGTAACATTAAGTAAGAATTAAGTATTCATTTTTTTGTTCATAAAAAAGATTGAATGTTTGTTTTTTATAGGGAGAAAGAAAGTACAAAGGAACCCCTGGAGTGAAGAAGACACTGAACTTGTGCGGAAATATTTTCATTATCATATAGTGAAACGTTCACCACCATCAAAATCTGATATCTGCCTACAAGGTCGTAAGAATGAAAAAGTAAAGTGTCTTATTGACAAAAGAGGCTGGAAGAGAGTAAAATATTATGTTTGGAGTCTCGCCCAGCAACATGATAAGAAAGTTAAAAAATTGTTGAAATAAGTTCGATAATTTTGTGTGCCTTGTTTACAGGATAGAATGATATAGCATCAATTAATTTTTATAATATTTCAAGGTTGTGTCATGCATACTATGTATACTTGGAATTGGTATTATATCATAATACATATTTAAATGAAAACAATGGCATTCATATGACGAAGATTTTAGAAAATGTGATAAGTTGAAAAGGAAAATTTTCTCAGACAGTTAAAGTGTCAGTGTAATTGAAGTTGTAATTCTTGTGAATAATTTTAGAGAGGAATGAAGGATTTTAATGACAAAGCCGCCTCATATGATAAGTGTGATTTTAGTCGGAAACAAATGGTTAAATACATAAAGTACAGTATGACTTCAGTTGAATTAGAATTAACAATTTTTTTTTAAAGAAAAGTGAATTTTTTAAATGCTTGTTGCACATAATGTTTTTATTTATTTCTACCTTTTAATTTTTGCTTTATAATACACGAGTTGATCAATGCTTGTCTACTTCCAAGAGAATTATCATTTTATACTTCTCAAAAACCACTGGTTGCTAGATATATTTGTTATGTTGTTACTGTTCATCAGTGTTATAAATGCAATATCTCTAGATCTACTGGATGTTTTAAGGACTTAACAGCAAAGATAAATAATGAAAATCACCATATATACATGGACAATTATTTTTCAAGTCCAAAACTATTTGAAGATCTAAAGAAAGACAAGTTATATGCCTGTGGCACCGTAAGATGCAATAGGAAGGGTATCCCAGAAATCCTGAAAAAACCCAAATACCTGAAACAAAGAGGAGATATGAAGATTTTACAAAAGGGTTCCATGGTGTGTGTTGCATGGAGGGACAAAAAAATTGTGTATCTATTGTACAATAATATAGACCCTACTCAACAATGCACAGTGACTAGAAGGGAGAAAGATGGCACTCGTAAAGAAATTAACTGTCCCCTTGTTGCAGACATATATTCAAAAAACAAGGGAAGAGTAGACATTAAAGATCAAAACAGGATGCAGTATACTACCTGCAGAAAAGCTAAAAAATGGTGGAAGTATCTGTTTTGGTTCCTGGTTGATACTTCCATTTGTAATGCACTAATCTGCATGAAGGAATCACCAAATCACCAAATGAAAACAAAATCAGGAAAAAACAAAACGCGAAAAACAATTAGAGTTTAGGATGAATTTGGCAAAACAACTGATTTCAGGCTTTCGGGGAATTCGTAAAAGGAAAATTATATCAAATGAGGATCCTGATGGCCATAAACATTGGCCAGGGAAATTTGCAAAAAGAGGTAGATGCAAGATGTGTTCAAAGGCTGGACGACGCCATGAAGTTTACCTGGGATGTAAACTATGTAATATTCACCTCTGTGTGGACAATAATTGTTTTGAAAAGTATCACAAGGAATTATGGAATTAAAGTAATGAAAAAGACAAAGAAAAAACTGTAAATATTGTAAATAAAAAGAAATATTATTTAGATCATAGAAAAATGCTAACACTCAGAGAGATAAAAAACACTTATTTTCATTGTTTATGTATATATTTCATTCTTGGAATTAAATGATGTGAAAAATAAAAGTCTTTTCAAGGTAAGATTATATGTATTTTTTATATGGTGATAGAAAAGTTTGAAAAAAGTCAATCTAATTGTAAGTGTGCTAGCTAGAGTTGATGATGTTATCAGCCATCTTGGATGCTGTAGTATTCAACCCATAAACCAGCATCAGCAGCTTAGTAACTGATAAGATAAATCATTGCAGTGTTCAAGCTGTACTGCAGCCATATCAGATAAAGGGTTAAGAAGTTTGATGAATACAAAACAGTGTCTTTCTACTGAGACATACCAGTTTATACGCAACGGCAGCTGACAATATTTAACCATTAATAGTAATACAAGATGGTGGATCTATCAGCAGATAGAAGGTTTGGCTTGGGATTTGGCCAAAAAGATTTCAGAAGACATTTATTTCACTGGGATTTGATTCAAAGGAAACATTGGCCTATCTGGAGGCCGACAATTTGACCAAGTCTAAGCTGCCTGTTGGGCAGTTAAAGTTAATTTGAAGTCTGTTAAACAACATTGCTATGGATGGAAAATCATAATAATGTGAATGCTGCACCGCTAGAGCTGGTCGATTTACCGCAACAAGATGCAGGAAACCAGAACAATTATGGCGACTTACAGGATTTCGGGACGGGGGACCCATATGTATGTGCGATCTTGGAGAATTTTCGCGGACAGCAGGAAAATCAACGAAGAGCAGGAATAATGGCTAGTGCTATAGACTCTTGAAATAATGCTTCACATGGACTAGGGGTTTTTGATTTGTTGTGTTGGCAAGACACAAAACCAGTACCAGTTCTGTCTAACTTTCAAGATCTGCAGCAAGTTGGTCAGGTTACATGCATGGCTGCTGAAAACATGTTACATTATGTGGCTTATCTATAGCACCATGTTGTATAACCAGGTCATCTTATATTGTTACATCATGTGACTTACTTATAGCACCATACTGAGTGATCTAGCTAAACTTATAGCACCATACTGGGTAATCTTATATTGTTATATCATGTGACTTACTTATAGCACCATAAGGAGTGATCTAACTACACTTATAGCACCATACTGGGTCATCGTATATTGTTATATCATGTGACATACTTATAGCACCATACTGAGTGATCTAACTACACTTATAGCACCAAACTGGGTCATCTTATATTGTTATATCATGTGACATACTTATAGCACCATACTGAGTGATCTAACTACACTTATAGCACCAAACTGGGTCATCTTATATTGTTA
Organism: Atrina japonica; assembly: GCA_030159075.1. Classification (NCBI taxonomy): domain Eukaryota; kingdom Metazoa; phylum Mollusca; class Bivalvia; order Pterioida; family Pinnidae; genus Atrina; species Atrina japonica. Next base: position 3,648 of record BROG01002270.1, on the reverse strand, counting down.
TATCATGTGACATACTTATAGCACCATACTGGATGATCTAACTACACTTATAGCACCAAACTGGGTCATCTTATATTGTTATATCATGTGACTTACTTATAGCACCATAAGGAGTGATCTAACTACACTTATAGCACCAAACTGGGTCATCTTATATTGTTATGTCATGTGACATACTTATAGCACCATACTGAGTGATCTAACTACACTTATAGCACCAAACTGGGTCATCTCATATTGTTATATCATGTGACTTACTTATACCACCATAAGGAGTGATCTAACTAAACTTATAGCACCATACTGGGTGATCTTATATTGTTATATCATGTGACTTACTTTAGCACCATACTGGATGATCTTACAAATGTTATATAATGTGACTTACTTGGAGCACCATACTGGGTGATCTAACATTGTTATATCATGTGACTTAATTATAGCACCATACTGGGTGATCTAACATTGTTACATCACATGACTTACTTGGAGCACCATATTGGCTGATCTAACATTGTTATATCATGTGACTTAAGTATAGCACCATACTGGGTGATCTAACATTATTATATCATGTCGTTTTCGTATCAATCTTACATTGTTATATCAGGCCACTTATTAATAGCACCATACTGGGTGATCTTAAATTAAAATTGTCACATATTAAGTCTTACTTATTCACAGCACCATAAATTACCATGGGAATAATCTTAAGAAATCAAAATAGTTACATCATGCGTCCTATTTGTAACACCATTAATAGTGGCAGATCCCAAACTGTTTCAGAATTTTAAACTAAATGTTCCTATAAATGCATACCTTTGTGTTTGGGAGTATGTCCCTCTTTAGAAGGCAGAGGCATAGTATATGGACTAGACAAATCATGGCATAGAATCGTAAAATATGACAATGAAATCTACATTGCTACACCATGTGACTTAAAGTACGTACAACATTGTGCAGAATAAGAAAGTTCTTACTTTGTTACTTCATGCTTCTTACTCATAGTACTTTAAAAATCGGAGCTCAACAACCACGCTTTGTTCGCTTGTCCTGGAAAACTTCATTTTGTCATCAGGCACATGAACATTACAAAGCACCTATCCCATGGGATACATTACTATTGAGCTGCAAGACAAAAACAAATAAGATTTCAGTAAAGAAAAAAGTGGTATGACTAAATTATGAAACATTGCATTTCAAAACCATCGTATGATGTAAATTATATACATCCGGAATTTGAATTTCAAGATCAAACTCAAATGTGAAGATCATTGTAACGAAAAATGAAGGTCATAGTCAACTAAAGTTAAACCTGCTTTGGCAACCACCTGGTCACAAAGACCATTTATTGCTGTCCCAATAGTACCATTTGTCTACAAATCAACCTCTATATAAAGGCCATCTCCCTTTAAAGACAGCGCTCTACAATGCGACCAAATCACTCGCAAATGCGACCATTTTTTAGATTTTGGCGAGTGTTTAACCTCATTCAGTCGCCACAATGCGACCATTTTTTTTCCTCGAACCGGAAATCAAACGTTTGTCCGTTTTCACTGTGAAATTACATTATAGACTGTTGTGGTCTGTTATGCGCTTAACAACAACCAATTTGGTTATTCAGTTTCGATAAACTAGAGCGTCTAACACACACGGATTACGTATAAAAACACGCTGTATTGCTCTCATGTTTTCGACTTGAAATTTTCCAAATAGCACACGATGACATTTTTTTTCTTGGTCGAATTCAACAGAAGTATCATTAGACACTTCTGAGTTTAAACGATCTTGGTTAAAGGAATACTGGAACAGTGTTATGGCTAGTGTTCGACTAGGCCGAACTTTCTGCCCCAATTTCGATTTTAATTTAGGTGATTTTTAAGTGGTAAAATTGGCGCAGAAAGTTCGGCCTAGTGTTGGACAAGCAGGACAAGCAGACCACAGCCTAATTCCTTTGGGGATTCTATCGTGGCCGATTTATCGTGGGTCAACACAATAAAACGACCGCGACAGAATCCCCAATGGGATTAACCACAGTCGGAACTGGAAATTCAAAATCGAGAGTCAAACTCAAACACCCGATTGTTGGACAAACACCTATGAATTAAAGAACTGTATAGGTGTTTGTCTGACAATCTGGTCATGGGTGTTGGACTCTAGATTTTAACTTACAGATAAAATTTATAATTCTTGTGGGCAGTTTCTGTTTTGTAAATTCTGTCGAAAAGAAACTGGCGTTAAAAATATAAAAACAAGTTTAAGGTTGCCTCAATATTAGAACTACAAATATGAAAAATATAGGCATATAAACATTCCTGAATTGATAAAAAAATACACAAAAAGGTCAACATGCAGTTAATAACCTTGTTTAAAATGGATTGAAACAATAAAATGATACATAAACTTAGAACATTAATATTTTATTTCATTTCTATATTTTCATCCAGTGGATTTTTTAAGAACACACAAACACACACACACACACACACACACACATATATATATATATATATATATATATATATATATATATATATATATATATATATATGCGAGTAAAAGTTCCTGGCTGGTTAGTAAAATCTCTGGTTCACTGGCCAAATGAAGAGTGAATTTTTTTAGTGTTGTTGAGCCCTGAAAGAACTGGTTTTCTTGTGTCCTAAAGGAGGTTGTTATATGCAAGTTTCACTGTAATGTCATCAAATGAACATACAACATCATACTTGCAATGGTTTTCTCACAACATCTAGCTTAACACAACAACTAAATCAGACAAACTAATTTTATCAATTCACAGACCGTTATTTACTTTGTAATCTGGGAAAAGAAAAAATAAGCACGTTCTAAATCATCGACTGTAAGTATAAAACCAAGCTTAGTTGTCGCTGGTGTTCCCCCCTCCCCCAAAAAACTTAGAACTTATCAAAAGTAGCATGTGCTGTACAGGTAAAATAAACTACCACAAACACATGTATATACAAGTGATGCTCGGGCTGTTTTTTATCATGGACCATGGCTCTGGAATTGTTAATTTTGCAGCATTTTGGCTCAAAATTGGAAATATTTTGCTCTATTCCTATAACTTAGGATCCAGGGAAGCACTATCTAATATTTGTTTTTATTTTTCTATTTTTTGTCGTTTTTTGATTTTGCTACTTGCTATTATTTTCTTAACATTTTTAATGTTAGGATGTCATATTTCAACTTTCTAGAAAAACAATAATTGAAAACATCACTATAAAATAAATGATGAAAAGATGTTAGTTTAGGTTCATCAGGGCTTTTTCTATAGTATCCACAGGGCCGAAACTCAGCTCCATTCTCAATGAAAAATGTATGTATTTTTCCCCAATTTGATGAAAAATTTCAAATTTGATGTTGAGCTCATGACTGTAATGAAAAAAAAAATAAAGAAAGGGGAATTGCATTTAGATTTCCATGTGTGCACACAATTCACGTTAAAATTCCCAATTGTGTTACCAATGACATATTTCAAAAATTGACAGAAAAAGACCTGTTCATACATTTTAGATCTTTTACTGAACCATTACAAAGTCAGAGTCCAGCACCATAAAACTTGAGAATTTACTCGAGTCCGAGAATATTCTCAACTTGTCCTACTCAGCCAATTAGATTTCATGATTTGCC
>BROG01002269.1:0-12067 GCA_030159075.1 Atrina japonica | reverse complement strand
AAATATTGTTTAGAATTAATCATGGATTTAATAAAAAAAAAATGTAAAATTGTATTTGAGATTTTATTTCTCCTAAAAGTGACACGAATTTTTACCCGTGCTATCGAATGACGCCAATACAGTGAGGGATATTTTAAGTGCCACGTCTGAGAGGAGACACGACCTCTGTCTTAACTTAAAAGAAGTCATGACGTTTGTTTTATGTTTTTCTATTGGTGGCACATAAGTGAAGATATAAAAAATCATTAAATTAAGAATGAATAGTTTCTATGACAACCATAGATATTTCTTAGCAACATAAATGTTAGGTTGTTTAACAACTAAATAGCCTATGTATTGATACTAGTTTATTGCCGATTCTACGGTAAAGTAATATACCTCGTATTTAATTTGAGAAAAACAGAGTATTCACATATCCAGGTTTAGTGTTCTCTGATACATTTGAAATGTTCACAAAATATAGTTGTCATGGTAACCCATTGATGTCCTAGCAATAAGCTTATGTTTATACTTTGACATTCAGGTAACACATGACATAATTATGTTTTTACCTTTTTAATTATTCCAGATATTCATATTTATCTAATGCTGTTGTTGTTGTTGTTAACATCCCACTCAAGAATCTTTCACTTATATGGAAAGTCAAAACATGTTGGTGAAGGACTTCAAAGTTTGGCCTATGCTCGGCACTTACTGCTATTGAGCGCTTTAACGTACCGACACCTACTGCGACATGGGACCTAGGATTTTACTGTCTCATCCGAAGGACAGGGAAGCAACCTGCTGCCGGCTGCACTGGAACTCACGACCTCAAATCAAGAGTCGAGTGCGCTACAACTGAGTCAGGACGGCTATATTTATTGAATATTGTATTATTACCATTGCATCCAACACTAGCCCTTAGTAACAGGTCTAAGATAATGTTTTTCATCTTTTTTTCATCTTTATAAGTATATATCTATACAGTGGAACCTCGCCTGAAGATCACCTCGTTAAGAGATTACCTTGCATTTATGGTCTATGGGAGAGGTTTAACTATACATATTTGGACAATGGTAAAGCCATAGAGCATTTCTCAAATACAGCAGCATAACTTATAACAGAAACTTGGTAATTGCTTGGACAAACAAGAGCCCCAAGTGGTTCTAATTTACTCACATGAGCACCATCATCAGCAAATGTGAAAAAATACGAAGAAGAATATGATGGATAAATTAAACAAACTTCCTCACAAAAATTAACTTAGCTTCCAGCAGAACGCGAACCTGCGCAGACCAGAAGTGAGAGACCTCATGGTTCAAAACGCGGCGATCTAACCACTGTGCCTTGGAGCCCCCTCCCTAAAAATAAAAACCATAAAACAAAGCAAAAAAAAAAAAAAAAAGAGAAATGGACTCTTTCTAAAACGCTGACTACTGACAGTGCAAGAGGCATTAAAGTTCAACAAAAATCTATGTTTTGTATTTTGCAAATAATTAAAGTTACAGAGGGGGTCATTTTACCATGGTCATGGTAGATTACCTCTATCTTATACCCCATCGCCGAAATCTTTTTTTTTTTACATTAAAGCTGTCAGAATATAAAATACATTGTCAGATTATTAAAAGCCCATTTAGTTATCTATTTCACTCAGAAGGATTTTTTTGGGGGGGTAATCTACAATATGGAGAGTTGTTATTAACCATTGCTGAAAACCATGGTAATTGAAACCTGGTTTAGATATACAATTTGGTACATGTATTGATCCCTGAGGTTAAATTGCCATATATGGTAGATTACCCGCTGTGTCAATTTTTTTTACAAATATATGATTTTAGGATGGAAATTCCCACTTTCAAATTATTACAACAGAACTTGAGTTGAAAATGAATGAAAAGGGTAAAGTCTGAAAAGAAGTCAAAATGTGTCAAAGATTTATCGTCCTATTTGCGATGAAAAACACAAACTTGAAATTATACATCAATGTAGACCACTAGATTGTTTATAGTTTTTCAATTTTTGCAGTAGTACTGGAGAACATTTTCAAAGAGGAGTGTCCTCTGGGACCTATTTTATCCAAACTGGATCCATCATTGTCGACATCCCGTGGGTGGTTTCACAGGCTGACTAATACTAAAATCAACCCCCTCCCCTTTATTTCATAAAGATTTAAAAATTTCAGCAAAATTCAGTCATGAATTTGAAATTTGAATAGAATTTAACGCCATACTCAACAATATAGCCATAAAATGAATAGAGGGAAAGAAAGTCACAGAAATCATACAAAGGTAACTGAAAATGACAGATATAGATATCTATGTTGAGAACTCCATACAGCGGCTCAACAGGAAAATATATTCGAGAAGGGAATTCCTCTGGGATATATTTCGCCATAATTATGATCCATCCCCAAGCTGATCTGGCAGAAAAATACAAAACTAGTAGAAGGTGACTTGAGTGCTTGCAGTTTTAAACAGTTTCATTAAAATTAAAAAAAAAGTATTTAAACAAATTCTCAGATAGAAACTTTCCTTCGCCTAATTACAGGTAGAACGCATGGAACTATTTATATTTACATTCTAGTACTGTTGATTGTATTGGATAAACACCTGTGAAGAATTCAAAGAAATTTTGATGGCAATATTTCCCCTCTCTTTACCTATATTTATCCTTTGAAATTAATATTTTCAGCATTTTATTGAAAGGATATATGCTATTTCATTAATAAAATTATTAAACCCAATTTCAGGACATGTGTTGCTTTAAAAAAAAAAAAAGCCCAATTTTCAATGAGCGTTGAGAGAGAGAGAGAGAGAGAGAGAGAGAGAGAGAGAGAGAGAGAGAGAGAGAGAGAGAGAGAGAGAGAGAGAGAGAGAGAGAGAGAGAGAGAGAGAGAGAGAGAGAGATGGACCATGTAAATCTAAGCGTTAAATACATGTACACTGATATTGTGTGCACGTTTAGTCATTAAAGTAGGCTGCTTTAATAATGACTGCTCCCTTGTACGCCTTTGCCATAATTTTTATTTTCAAATTGGTACTGAAGGTCAAACTAAATAAATGGATAATGCTAATTAGTTTTTGTTTTATCCTAGTTTGGTTGAAATTGTCTGATCAACATAAATGATAAAAACAAATTATCTTTGACGAGCTGAAGTGTTATTTCTATTTTAACAAACAAGTCTGAATATTATTCTGGTATCCGACACAAGATCCAAAGTACAAACATAAATAAGTCATCGAGCTAACAAAGTCTTGCTTATCATGGTTCGAAGATTGGGGAGTAAACATAAACTGATGATCAACTCATGATGATCTTCGTCGTCGGCCATATTTGGTTATTTATTGTGATGTGAATAAGCACTTTTTCTGTAAAGAAAGTAGTAAGGAGAGGTAACTCGTAAAACGCCCAATATAGGTATGATGTGTTAATATCATGTGGATATAAACCAATAAGAAAGCTAATATAAAAGAACTAGTAAATCTACAAAGAAATTACTCAGCAACTCAATAATACCAAAGTTATAATGCTTAAGACGATCGTTTCTGTCACTTAGACTTCGTCAGTTGAGCTCCAATTTAAAATGTATATGTATTTTCTAAAGAAAAAGTGGTAGTGGTCAAATAATAGATCTAAAAGTATAGCCGAAATCCGTCTAAGAGTAACCACTGTAAAACGATGACTATTTTAGCTTTAGAAAACTTTGGAATTTAAATGGTTTTATCAGTGTCAAGTATTACTTTAGTATAAGATTATCAGCTGGTACCAACATAGCAGGAACTAGCTTTATGTAATAAAATCAATAATCAAATATTTAAACGTAATTAAACATTCACTTCCCCATATATATATATACATAATATATATATATGATATTCTATAATATATATATATATATATATAAGTATATATAGTATGATATATATATATATATATATATATGTATATATATATATAACGCAGAAATATCACTACATCTTTTACAACTTTATCATTTTGTATGGACCTTGGTTCAGAAATGATACTTTCTGCGTAAATTAAATCATACATAAAACACAAATACAGAAATACCAAGGTACCTACAAACTCGCCATGCCCAGGCTGGGGTTCGAACACTCGACCTTCAACACCAATTGCTTGACTCTCATGCACGATGCACCACATGACTACGCATTCACAAAAATGAATGTTTCAATAGCGGTGAGTAAAATTCCGAGCATATATAAATATAAATATATATATATATATATATATATATCTATATATATAATTATATATAATATATATATATATATAGATATATTATATATAAATATATATTTATATATATATATATATATGCATATATAGTAATAGAACCCTCATAATGCGAACTTCAATGAGTTCCGCTATTGACAGAGTCCCGAATAATTTTGTTATTTAGCACTACTTATAAACATTTAATAATTCGAACTTCATCACCTGAATTTCTCGATATTTCGAAAACGTTTAGTCCCATACTTATAATTCAAAGACAACATTTACATCGGTACGAATTGTAAATACCATGATCAAATATATATTATACGGAATAGAAACAGTCAAATGTTTCTTATAGAATCTGAAACTTTAAATTGTATGATTCTCGTTCACTATTCAGGAGTAAGTCAGTGTTCCAAATCTCCAGTGTGTGTGTGTGTGTGTGTGTGTGTGTGTGTGTGTGTGTGTGTGTGTGTGTGTGTGTGTGTGTGTGTGTGTGTGTGTGTGTGTGTGTGTGTGTGTGTGTGTGTGTGTGTGTGTGTGTGTGTGTGTGTGTGTGTGTGTGTGTACGCATATATCGCAGTATCTATGCATCTATGTATGTATGGATGGATGGATGAATGGATGTATGTTGTGTGTATGCATGTATGTGTCTGTGTATGTATGCCTTTATGTATGTATGCATGTATGTATGCGTGTATGTATGTATATGTATGTATGTATGCATTTATGTATGTATGTATGTGTGTATGTATTTAGGTAGGTAGGTATGTAGGTAGGTATATATGTATGTATGTCTACAATGCAAATTTTTAAATTAACATTCTGTCTTTCTTGAAAAGCAATCGCAACATCATGAAATCATGTTATGAATATTATACACACAATAACAAAGTTATCATTTACATGAAGGTCGTTTCTGTCATTCCATCAGTTGAGCTCCAATTTAAAATATATTTATATTTTAAAAGAATGTGAAATCATACAAGGTGAAATAATCTGCCTAAGAGTAACCACTGTAAAAAAGATGACTATCTTTGCTGTTGAAGAATTTAAAATTCAGATGGTGTTAACAGTGCGAAATATTACTTTAGTATAAAATTAAGATGTGGTTTTGCAGCAAACAGCTTTGATTTTGCAATTTCAGAATGTGGGTAGAGACATGATTATCAAGGAGAAATATGGAAAGGAAATGAAAGATATGGATGTGTTTAAAGAAGGAATCAGATATTTGAAGGATAAAGTGGTCGAAATGATCAACATTAAGAAAGGCTATACCCCAATGACAGAAATCATGTTTGTCATTCCTATACCAGGTATTTGGAATGAACCATCTAAACAGTTTGGTTTATGAAGTAAGCAGCAGAAAAGTATAATGTGTTCCTGTTTACTGATTCAGTGAATTGAGTTTGTATGACGAATGTGCTGGACTTTATCAACACTTTATCAACCATAACTAAACCATTATAGTTTTACCTCAACGGTCCCAAGTTCATCTAATCAGGGACACATTCTGTTTGGACGTTAATGAACTATAAACAATTACAAATAAACTAAATATACATAAAACCGCCAAAGAGAATTCCTTATTTTCTATACAACATTGATAAATATTATTTTGATGTATAAGTCAGGGATATCTGTGATAGATTTAAGGCTGGAATACCGAACGAGCAACTTATATTGGCATTAGAACCAGAGGCGGCATGTTTATATTGCAAAGAGTTATGGAGTAACGGTCAGTTTGGAAAACATGGCACTGTAGTAAAGAAATATTTGTAGCCTGGTGGTCGGTACTTTGTTCTGGATTTGGGGGTACGCTTCACCCATAGTATCTTCATCAGGTATCTACGGTGTATCATTTCTTGTTGAGTAAAATTGAAGAAAAATTATTGGATAATTCAAACTCCAAGCCCATTAGAATACGGCAAATTAGAAATGAATAAGACGGACCAGGTGTCAGCGTCTCCTGCAAGCTTGCCACACAGGTTGCAAATGTCAATGAAGGCCTCTGGCGTCAGCCGACAAGGCTAAAATCAGTGGAAATATTATCAGTTAATTTTAGATCCTGTAGACATCCCCTATTATTGAAGTCATCTGGTTGTATTGCGGCTTGCCAACAAATTCAAAGTGTTTATGCACTTCATCATCACCATCACACACACACACACACACACACACACACACACACACACACACACACACACACACACACACACACACACACACACACTCATATATACACACACACACACACACATGGATTCCCAAGCATATCGAATTTAGGATACGAGTTTTGCAATTTTCCACTGAACGAGCCTCTAGGGAACAAAAATGGAAAATTCATATCTAGTATCATAACTGTGATATGAATGAAAACTCGAGACAGATTTGTTTTAACATATTATCTAATATCTACAATTTAAACGGATTTTTCTGAAGACTGGAGATGAAATTTTGTATTCTCTTTTTCTTTTTTTTTTAGGTGGAATACCTGCTCAAACATAAGTGCATAAACATATTGTAAATATTGCTTATGTTTTGATACATACATTTAACTTACACTGTAAATTATAATTAATATTTAATCATACATTATCAGATGTTGAATTAAGCATAATCCCCAACAACAACATTTTAAAATTATCTACAAATGTTTGATTCGATTGCCCCCATTCAAGTTCAAGTGACATCACAAGCACCAAGTGACGTCATCACAAACGAAGTGAATAGAAGTAGTTCACTTTGCCGTACATTAACCAATCAAATCGCCGTTAGGCTTTATAATACCCGTTACATATAAAATATTTATAAAGCTGCAGAACGCATAGATCACATGATCGGGATCGATATCTATTGTAGGTGGGACCATAGACACCACAGTTCATGAACATCAAGAGGATGGCAACCTAATTGAAATCCAAGCGACTGGCGGGCCATGGGGAGGTTGCAAAGTGAATAACAATTTCATTGACTATATCGACAAAATCTACGGCAAGGAGGCATTAAAACAAATGCAACAAAAGCGGTCATTGGACTGCTATGAATTAGAAAACAACTTTGAAGCAACGAAACGTGTTTTAACAGTTGACAAAAAGAACAACATTCGACTTCTAGAACGAACGACTTAAACGATTTAGTAACAAAGAGGTAGATATACACACTATTGAACATCTTTCTTTACAGAAATAGAACTTCATAGACTATTTTATTCTTGTGTGAATAAAATCGAAAGTCATATACATATTGTGCTGCGGAAAGTTGGCAATATAGAAATGATGTTGCTGGTAGGAGGGTTTTCAGAATCCAAATATGTTCAACAAAAACTGAATATTATTGTTCCATACGACTCGAGCTTAGTTGTCCTGAAAGGTGCTGTTTTATTTGGCTACAAACCCTCATGTATCACTGCTAGAACCAGTCGATACACGTATGCTATTGGTGTAATGCGGCCGTTTGATACAAACATTCATCCCAAAGAAAAAATGAAAATAATGGTCGGTGAAGAAAAGTGTGGCGACATTTTCAAAGTTCTTGTCAACAAATTCAATGTTGTTTATATTGACGAAGAAAGGAAAACATCGACGGAGAATACAAATCGCAATGAAGATCAAAGGCATGTCAAGCTTAGGTCACCTCTGTTTGCTTCTGTTAACAGGAATTCCACATATACGACGTACGAAGGTTGTACATATTTGGGTGAAACTACAATGGAACTACCAGAAAACGGTTGGGGGCAAATTAGTAGATTTACAGTGCGATGCTTTTTTAAAACAACACAAATCACAATGAAAGTATATGACAAAATCAAATAGAGAAACTATGATTTTACATTTGATTTATTGGAATAGACTGAGAATAAAAAGGAAACTGATAAAGACGCCTTTTATGGTCATCATTTGAATATTTGTACAGACAGCAATCTGAAAGAAAATTGTTATAGCGAAGGGGACATTTTAAGATTGATGCTGAATTTAGAAACAAATAACCCAAACTTTTATTTATGCTATTAGGACAATCTTAAAGTCACAAAGCAAATATCTAATATCACAAAACAAATATTGTTATGAAAAATGATGACAATTAAAACGGAAGTTAATAATATATTGCGATCAGTGTCAAATATCTTGACAATGGAATCCTATCACTTTTGTCCAATTTGAGTTTCATTATCATTACAAACCAGTTGAACGAATTAGTTGGTCTTGTATTATACCACTTTCCCTTTGGAAACTGTAAGTAGAATTGGAGCTCAACTGATGAAGTGTAATTGACAGAAACGATCGTCTTGAGTATTATAACTTTGATATTTTGTTTATAATATTTAGACGCAAATACGGCTGTTCCGATTATATTTCAATTGGAGGTGTGCAGAACTGTGTGATATTGATACTGAGTTATCCCCATGCCATCGGGTATGGATGGTGACGTCATGCATTTACATGAGGCAACAACGTTGTTTTCACACAGAGATATGACATCAGAAGTGTTATCTTTTCTCATTTTGCGCAAAAACAAATGACTTCACAATCTATACTTCCTACAAGGGGTGGTAACTCTGGATTATAAAAATACCTAATAAAACCAAAATGGTTGAACTATTTAATACTCGAACATGTATAGCAGACCTTTCCGTTCTCATTGGAGCCTAGTGTGCACATACAAATTTATTATCGTCAAAAAATATCATTTAGGCATAATGAGTAATTTCCATTGTTCATGATATTCTGTTTTGCAGAGACATCTTAATTGTTTATGAAATTAATATGCATATGATGGTCCAATCAAATGACCATTGGGATTACATGATCTAATTAATTATTCTTCAGTGTCCCTATTAGGGTCATTTAACAAACCAACCATCGTGTGTTTTGTCCGAGTATATTATTGCCGTTTTCCCACAACCCCGAAACGTTATTTAGTTATTTCTTCTTCTCCATTGTTGTTTTTTTTCTTACTTTGACATCCCCGTCTACATGTCTTGTATGACCTTTATCTGTTATGCCACCCTTTTCCGATTTTGAGAAAATAAGTTTGACGTCAACTTGTTCTCGTGTTGAAAATATTGTTATTTTCTTTATAAACTTAATTTGTTGTGTTAAAAGTGGACAAAGGTCCACTTCCCTTTTTTGTTCGTCATTTTTCATTAAAGGGGCATCAGCTGTATTTGGATTTCTGTTACTTTTACTACTTGTACAAATAAAAGCTATACACAGGCGTTAAAGGGACATTACCTGTATTTGGATTTCTGTTACTTTTACTACTTGTACAAATAAAAGCTATACACAGGCGTTAAAGGGACATTACCTGTATTTGGATTTCTGTTACTTTTACTACTTGTACAAATAAAAGCTATACACAGGCGTTAAAGGGGCATTACCTGTGTTTACAAAAAACATTATTATTTTAAACTTTGACTACTTGTAATTGATGTAGAGTTACAAATAAGACCTATGCAATGGCATAAAATAATCCTATATTCCTGTATAATATGTGAAAATCAAGTGAGTTTCAGAGCGGGGTTCATGCACAAAATAAAGGTTGAGTGCCAAACCTGGGTTTCGCAATTGTTTATTAATGTAAGGAGGAGAAAAGGGGAGATATTAATCCTACATATTTTTGTTGAGAAGTGGTTAGGTCCAATTGACATTCATATACAAATAGTATAGTTAATCACTTGCATTGAAAAGCTACTCAAGCAATTTTGACAGGATATGCAGAAATATGAGACCTTTATGTCTGTGTATATCTCCTTTTGTTATTATATTTGAGTAGTAAATAGTATTTTTCTTAACATGGGTAATGTTCTGGACAATTAAGAAAATCTCAGGCAGATTTATTTCTTAAGTGATAAAATACTAAACTGCGGTGTATAATTGTCAACAACAAAAATGGGCGCCGTGTATGTTCGCCTCAGAATATATTTTGCCAGGATCTCCCTCGACCTAGAGTATCTCTTAGCTTTCGAAAACAATTTGTTATTTGAATGATATAGGATTAGGGGTACAGCACTAATTGTTTTTTTGTTAGATGGTATTCAGGGACATAAGACGTTTGCCTACATTGAGACTCTTACTTGAATCGACAGGGTTCAACAGAAGATGTACTGGACCCCTTACCGGCTACCAAATAACCATACCTATGCGCCTCAGCTATTTCAGTCGTTTTATGCCAGTTTTCACGTGTTATTTAGCTAAGTAAATTCATAACATTTGTGAATATAATCTGAGTGTTTTTGTTTATGAACCTGGCCCCGTGATGCTGAGAGGATTTATAATTTTAGGTCATGTGTCCTCGGGCGTATCATTCGAATAAAATGTACTCAGACAGTACATGTAACGTGTTTATTTCAATTAACAATCGAACCAAATGATAAACACAAAACATCAGACACATTATATCCTACATGTTAAACTTATTTAAATGACCGATACCTAAGTATTAAGCCTCAGAATGTCCACGAAACAATACACAAATCTTGTAGATATTGGACAAACACGGACCTCTGGAAATATACAGGTGTGTGCCATGGAGGAGTAAACATTCCCTATTGGCCGGTCAAATTCACCCTGAGTCCACAGTCAAATTCATATGAAGTAAGTGAGGAACAAATCCCCGTAACAACTGGTACAGACGACTCAACTACCGCTACTGAATAGTTAACTGAAATTTCATTTAGAGAAACATACTAATTGCAAAATTAATTAGAGATACATGTTAGGCGACTTTTGCATTTGATGTCTGGCAATCGTATTTGAGAGAGAGAGAGAGAGAGAGAGAGAGAGAGAGAGAGAGAGAGAGAGAGAGAGAGAGAGAGAGAGAGAGAGAGAGAGAGAGAGAGAGAGAGAGAGAGAGAGAGAGAGAGCGAGAGAGAGACAGAGAGAGGGTAAATTGGGGCATATTAGCAGATTTATACATACGGACTAGTGTTATCAGCGTCTATAATTCCTTTTCACTACAATGCAAATCCCATTTCAGCGACTTTTTGAAACACTGGTGCATGAGCGTAAACTTGGTAAATTGTTACATGTAGAATCTAGATCTGTGACCATGCTGCTAGATTTTCTCTTTTGGTAATTTTATTCTTTTCTGATTCGTATGATGGATGCCACTTATTTTTCGGTCGTTCTGAGACTTGCGGTTAGTGTGCTTTTAAAACAATTAGATAATGAAAATACCATGTCTTAACTACGTTTGATATTTGAACTAAATGATAACACAGTTATGACAATATAGAAAAGCATGACTAAAAATGACACAATTCGTATGTCAGTGTTATGAAAGAAAGAAACCGGAACTACTGAGTGCATGCAGCGTCAGTTTTGCACAGTGACCGAATATTAGAGGGACTTAATCAGGCGGACTTCCATTTAGATGTATCATTTTACGGGAAACAATTACCAAACTGCTTTATAAACACGATCCACTTTGATTACATTAGGGTTAAAAAGCAACATTTCGTCCAGGACGTATCGTGATTTTTTCTACATAAAATATTAACCAAATTGAATGCAGAAATTCAATTGGTGACCTATCTAGATACTCTTTTGTCTTTCGTCATATATTGTCCGTCGTGAGATTTTAGATATTTTCTGAAACAAAGTACCGTCATCGAATCAATGGTCTAGAACACAGAAACCAAGTAAAACCAATAGTCTAGATAACAGACACCAAGTAAAGCCAATAGTCTACATCGCAGACATCAAATAAAACCAATAATCTAGATAACAGACACCAAGAGAAACCAATAGTCTGGATCAAAAACACCAAGTAATACCAATAATCTAGATCACAGAAACCAAGTAAAACCAATAGTCTAGATCAAAGAAACCAAGTAAAACCAATAGTC
>BROG01002268.1:0-12090 GCA_030159075.1 Atrina japonica | reverse complement strand
ATGTTCTGTACATGTAGGCTAGTCACCGGCTTGTGAAATGGAAACAAACCACGTGTTAACACAAGGCCTTGGAAATATTTTTAGAGCGTAATATGTTCAATGAAAACTTGAGCCGGAAGGAAGATACTACGCTCTAAAAAAGATTTCCACGCCACTATGGTTTTGATTGAAATGCATCAAAGATTATGCCAAAGTTATCGATAGACCTGGACAACAAACTCGCTTCGATGTTTGCCCAATTCTATGCTCATTTTCTGTATTGTAGGCCTATCTTCAGTGTCACTGAATTGCCTTTCGACCACTTAAACCCACTCCACCAAAAAATATCACGTGATTTTCAGTCGAGACAACAATTTTGTGCGGAGCCACTTTCTTTAGCTTCGATACGGCGTTATAAATAGCTCACACATAAATTCCTTCTTGATACGCCATTTCTACTGTACGTGCTAAAATGTTTTTACCACTGTATCTTTTGGCATTTGTTTGGATATTTGATCAATTCATAATCAAACAATGAATTGAAAATTATCATTACATTATAGATGGGATTAATTAATCGGATTTTTATTAGTGGCCTGGCACTGTATTTTGATTGGCTTATTATACATGTATCTTCTCGACAATTTGGCATTTGATAGCTATCAGGGTATTAAGGAAATTATTATTAAGGACACTCCGATTTTGAGGCGGTCATCTTTCCAAGTCAAGGTTTTCTGATGTATAAATTTGGATGCAGTAAACAATGACAATATTCTGAAGTAGCCTTTTTTGAATTTTATAGAAAGTAGATGGAGTTTTTCACGTCTTGACTTCAAGGGTACCCACCCAGTTTTTAGGTAACGACGAAAGACCTGAAAACAGTCTGACAGCGTCTAAACGACTCTTTCCAAGGCATTTGACAATTCTTTAGAACAGCCATCCCAAACATATTTGGCATACACAAGTGTAGGTCAAATGAAAGTCGTGTGAATGGGATTCAATGCGTCCTTGTTTACATTTTTATTTTCAATTGCCGTTACTACTGGGAAAACACCGAGATGGCAGTGAGAGTCACAAAAAGGTAGCGGTTCATTATTACATTCAATGTTTGGTATAAATTTTCTAGTGGTCTGGAAGAGAAAAGAGCAACTTTTGTCTAAGCGAGATTATAAGTGCATAAATTATTATTTTGACCAATTTTGTAAACGTTGAATATCAAATGAAATTGGAGTAAAATGTTCTTCAATAATTCGACGACCTAATCATTCTGTCAACACCAGACACAATTCAATTCCTTGTGACCCTGACGTTGTCAGAGAACTTTCCTGTCTCCACGAAGATTTTATCATCGTCCCTTTCGACAAAGCATCTAACGACTTCACATTTGTCTACAGGGAATACTAATTCAGCATTCTAATGGAAGAATAATAAACGAAACGCATTTTGTTGGTAACTTCACACTCTCCCCGATTTTTCCGACTCTGAAATATAAGATGATAATAAGTCCGTTCTCACTTCGTTTGGAATACCAACAAGCTAAGTGACGCGAAGCTTGAATTGCCATACATTTAGTGGATACCAAAAGTGCACAAAAATTACTTTAAACACCCATTTATTTCGAAGTAATCTAGGTGCTCCACCAAACCCATTTTACTCACCAAATTGCTTTCATATATTCAGCAATGTATTCAGAGGTACTGCACAACAGCCTACTCACGGAGCGGAGTCAATCAGAATTGTTGGAAGATTTAATTGACAACATATGACAAACATCAAGTTTTTTTATATTTTTTTACCCTTTACACAATAGAAACAAGAAACTTAAAAACAGACCCGCATATATTTTTACAAAGCTTCTTTATTTTGTGAAGGAACACTGATTCCAATAACAATTACAACGAAGACGATATCATCAATATGCTAACGTTTCTAGTAGACAAATCTTTGTGGTTTTAGCGGGTAAGGGTTTCTAGAAAATTGTCGGCATTCCAATGTGTACCAATTGTGCACCTCTCTTGGTTAACATCTTTTTGTATTCACATGAAGCAGAATTTATAGTCTCTGCTCTCTAATGGAAATAAACAGTTAGCATTTGGGTCCATTTTACTTAAAAATAGATCGACAACGTCCTGTCAATAAATAATTCAGAATTACCTCAGACGTGTCATGTTGAGCATCACATCAGTGAGACGTCAGAGAGCAACACATCTGCTTCTTACTTAGATTTACCTATATCTGATGGGAAGGACGGTCAATATAATACTTCCATTTTTGATAATCGCAACAATTTCAATTTCCCTATGATGGATTTCCCTGTCCAAAATATTAATGTTCCATCGTTTTCGACTTCCATCTTATGTCAGGACATGCTCCACTTATGAATGTTTTATTCTGAGAGCCAAACGACTCGCCAGAAAGCTACTCACTCTTGGTTATGTTGTTTAACGCCTGAAATCGTCATTAAGGAAACTTTGTGGTCGATACGTAGATCTTAACCGATATAAAGTACTTTGTTTGTTTCTTTATTGTTGTTTAAAGGGGTCATAAAGTGAAAAAAAAATTATGTTTTAGACAAACCGAAAAATGTTACTGAAAAATAAAGAAAAAAGAACGAAGTCAATCGGCCGACTGGTTATCGAGATATCGCTTAAAAATCTCGTTTATATTTGCACCTGCTCACAGCCAATCACGGCTACTTCCGTTATAGTTTGAAATAACTGCGAAGTTCTTGTGACGTCATATGAGCAACCCACTCCAAGATTACAACATGGCTGACAGCAGTATTTCTAGTGACTCTGGCGATATCGAGTTAGAACTTTCATTTGAAAGTTCATCTTACGACCCAAATTCTTGAATAGACAATGAAGAAAACACAAGAACTGTTGGAATGTGCATACAGCCTTACCAGTTTGAGCCTGATGCATCGGATTCCGATGACGAACAGCCCGTGGAAATTCCACTCTCAGTCGATGACGGAGGCCGTCTACTCTTTTCTGACTGGTAATTATATTTCATTATTTGTTTAATGAAAATGTGTTATTGCAATGAATACTTATTAAAGTTTCTCTTAAACGGTATTTTATCGGGGAGGTAAAATACTGATTAATTTGAATGGAAGTTTAAAAGCGCTACACCCTGGCCTAGGCCTAATGCAATTCTCGATGAGTTATGGCGAATATCAATTCTCGCCAACTGAATTTAATAGGCGCGGGAATTTGCACAGATTGTTTGTTTTTCCTAGACTAGACATTATTATAATTCCCTTACGAAAAGGAAAAATAATTTCTCTGAGAAACTGGCAAATATCGCATCAAAAAAACACATAGAATCCACTAATTTAAACAATATTTCAAATATTTATTTTTACATGAAGGAAATTGAAATAATATTTTTAATCTATTTGAAATTTAGATATACTCTGTTTATTTTGAGAAATTAATGATTCTGTGGAGGATAAAACTATTTTAGATCAATTTTGACATATTTCATTACACTAAAAGAATAATTATGGAATTTTCAAAATTACTCCCTGAGGAAAATACTGTCATTTTTGCAAATAAACATAATTTAAAAATGCATATATTTTAGAAATGTGAAATTATCCTATAAAGTGTACAAATTTGACAGTCTAGTATGATTTGTGGATTTACTAGCATTTAAAAATTGCTGATTTTATATAAATGTCCCATCACTGTACAATAGACGATACAACTGTTGCATTGTCATATCGAAAAGATAAATAATTTTGAAGTCGAGTAGTACTGGTCGGGAAACAGGGTCTGGCTGTTACATGATTTCGGCTCTTTTTATTATTATTTAGTATTTAAAACAATATTAATTTTAGATAATTCACCAGATGATCGACATTTTTCTCAAAAGAAGAAAAAATGTTGTCATGGTACATACATCATAGACAGCTACCGGTCTCTTCCACATTTACAGTCAATTTTCAAAATGTCGAATCTAAAAGCCTATTATGATACCAAAAAAAAAAAAAAAAACAAATGTTTAGCCTTGTGTAAATTATATCCTAAAGATTTATAAAATCACAACTTTTATCATATTATTTTCCTGTTAAATGCCAATATAAAACACCATCTGGTCAGTCAGGAAAAAATCTGATATTCAGTATCTCCCAACCACATTAGACTATTTCAAAAAATATTATGAAGCCAATTGAATACAGTTCTAGATCTATATTTGAATTTTCTGCATATTCTGATGAAAAATCAGTTTTCCCAGCTAATATTGTGATATTTAATTTTAACGTTTTGCTTATATTATTAAATTGTTAAAATTACAAATTAGAAAAAAAAAAAAAACATCCAGGTCAACATGGGATTTGATATGATAGTTCTTATCAAAATTTGACAGTAACTGGCTTCACCATATTATTTTCCTAATAAGCATGGTTTTTGGAACAAAAGTTTACATCAATATGGACTAAATGACTTGTCATATAACTAATAAAAAAAAAATACAACATTTGTAATTCATTTACTTTTTAATTCCCTAGCAGCATCTACCAGCATTTGGATAATCCACTCCACTTACATATCAAGTTGGGGCAATGGGTATCTGGATTGTTGGGCAAGAATTATACATAACATTGTTTTTTTTTCTCTCCATTTTTTAAGGTGTGAATGTGGAAATTGATCCATCATGCCAACTGCGAAAGAATGTATATGCTGTCAAGAACTGTCACAGATAAGGGACAAGATGGCATCATATAGCAATGATATACCCTGCATTGTTAACCATCCAGGGTTTAACACTGTGCCTGGATGAATATGTACTGGAGACGGCATACTTCCAGTATTGTCAGGAATATAGACTGGAACCATCCAACACAAATGAAGAGTAAGTATGTTTTGTCACAGGTTTTGAACAGAAACACACACACATAACTACAGAAGGTACAACACAAATTTAGAGTAATCAGGTAATTTTATTACATAAATTTAGATCAATTTTACATTCAAATATTATTGTCATCATTTATAAAAATCAAATATATATACACACACATACACACAAGTATTTAATATCATAACACAGATTGTACAGGTTGAAAGAATAAACTTTAATTACATTAATGTAGATAAGAATCCAGTGTTTCAATTCATGTCACATTTTTAAAAAATCAATTATATACAAGTGGTTTTTATATTATTACAGGAAAAGGTACATCAGCTACAGGCAGCTAGTGAGGTGGTGTTGGGGTTTTCTAGGCAAGACAGTACGTGTGCCACTGCCATCCTGTGCAGTGAAAAGGATTCGAGAAACATTCCCTACAGAGAGCTATACTGGTTTCAAAGAGACAATTTAGATTTCTGATTGTGTAAATTAAATGTAATATAATTTTATATTCTACTATTGCTCTTAAGTTGTTTCTTTCATTTGCATGTCCTATCAACCAATATCTTGGTTATATTAAGACTGAAAATTAAAGAAAAAAAGTTCATACCAAAAGCAGTGGACATGTCTGCTAACATCAAATTGAAAATTGTGCAAAATATAGGAACTGCAAAACATAAACAGAATTTTGGAAAAGTTTCAAAAACCATAGGAAAATATATATAATATATATATATATAATCATCAAGGTAAAAATATTTCTTCATTCAGAATATATGTGGAAAATGATCTTGACAAAGGTTTTTTACATTCTAAAGGGAAAGATACAGTTGAAAATTATATTTATAATCTGTTAAAAAAGTATTTCCCCTTCAATTAATATATGGGTTCAAACATGTGTAAAAGAGCTTAAATGAAATAGTTTACTGTAAAACATTACTATACATACATGAAAAGATAAGTAAAACCAGTCTTGGAACTATTGAAATACAGGAAGGTCATCATTCTGGAAAGTTACCTCAATATACAACAAGAATGAGAGAAAAGGTTATCAAGAACTCAGAATCACCTAGAAGGTAAAATAATTTGTGGTGCAAAGCAAAAAATATAAAAAATAAAATAAAATCAAATGAGTACAGCCATCATTTAAAATACAGAAACTAGTATAGTCTGTTTACAAAAATGATAAATATTTAAATTCAATCTTCTGGAGTGTCGACTGAAAACCTTGATTTGATTTTTCTCAGTCATATTTCCATACCACTGTAGACTAGAAATTGTCATTTTTACTATATCTTTCATATAAAATAACATTTTTCCAAAAAATATTGTGAAGCCATTTCATCACTTTTGAATAGAATTTTCAGTGATAAACAAAGAATGTTTCATTGATTACTTGGATATAATTTTTTAATGTGTAATTATAATTTATAAATCTGAAAAAAAATTAACAAAAAGTAAAAAATAGATATCAGAATTTTACTTACACAAAGGAATTTTCATCACAAAAATCGCGATTTGTTTAAATGATGATCTATTTTTTATTTCTAACTCTCTAAAATAAAAATATATAATGAAACTATCCAATGCTACTGAAATGCGATAAGAAATGGCTTCACAATATTTTTTGAAAAAATATAGTTAAATAGGAAATGTATAGTAAAATATGATAATGTGATTTATGCCTTCTGTCTATAAAATTTTTGCAAGTGGATGTACGTAAAAGTGAGAGACGAAATAGTAAGTAAAAGGAGAGGCGACAATGATTGAAAATTAAAATAGTTTTTAAATTATTTACCCCGCAAGTTCACGTTTTGCGTATGCACTTCTCGGGAGACTCGGAGAAAGCGTCGTTCAAAATATCCCTCTCAGTCTCAGATTCTGAGTCACATTCTGGCCTCGGACTCTTCGTCGTCGTCTTAGAACTTGTAGAATAAATCGACGGTATCGCACCAGGTACCAATCGCCGTTTCGATGGAAATCCAAAGTCCTTCATCAGCATAAACTGTCTCTCAAAACATCCATCCTCAAAATGATCGCTGCATATAGCACTGTGTTTGGATGGCTGCTTCCAATCAGACCTTGTCAATTTCACAAATCGACACCACGCTTTTGATACTGACGAGTTCTTGGGAAAAGTGTGTAACGAGACTCCTTCATGTGCAGTGTTACTACAACCAGCAACAATACATCTTCTTCCACTGTGTTTTGAAGGCATTTTCCAATTTAAGATAGATCTATATCAATTTTTATGTTTTACATCACGTTCCTCTATATCATGCGTCGGCCATTTCCCTTGAATTGAAAAACGCGGGTTGCTCATAATACGTCACTTCCGGATTAGACAGTCCCAAGCTATTTTAAGCTCTTTTTCAAAGGTGTGTTCTCGGCGGATGTCATACAAAAACATCAATATCTCAGTAACGACAGCTTCGATGAAAATTTTTTTCTCGGATTTTTGTTTTTTATTTAACACTTAAAAATATGTGTGATTATAAAAAAGTATGTTCATAACTCTTTAACTTCCCACTCAAGAATCTTTCAATCGTCACCAAATACCGGTGAAGGGATTCACATTTTGGCGTATGCTCGGCACTTACGGTCATTGGTCGGTGAAGATTCTTTAACGTGCCGACACCTACTGTAAGACGGGACCTCGGATTTTACTGTCTCAGTCCGAATGACAGGGAACCAACCTGTCCCCCGCTGGACTCGAACTCACAACCTCACGATCAACAGTCGAACGGGCTACCGACTGAGCCAGACCACCGGCTCGTATTCTGGAGTATGACCATATACAGTGACATCCGTTCGCCAGTCAGACCTAAAACTAACTGATGACCTTTTCGAGAGGTTTCCGTGTAACATTTGTGACGGGTGTGACATACTAGCAGAAAACGCTAATTCCTCCTGGACACCTGATTCTATCCCATTTGGGAATCGCAATTATTCTTCATGATAAGACCATTTAGTATATCTAATCTGTCGTATTCTAATGGACTTTGGGAATCACAATTGTTCTTTATGATCAGACCATTTCGTATATCTTATCTGTCGTATTCAAATGAACTTTAAGTTTCGATTGTCCATTGGTACTACAACATTTTAAAATATAAACTGTACAACAGATTGAAAAATGAACGAAAATCTAGATATGAATTGCAAAAATATATGAAAAAGCACACATATATAAAAAAGCACACATATTTGTACAAGTGTATTTTGACAAATACAAGCATAATCTTTGACTAAAATATTTAAAATAATATCAGAATTTACACAGACCCAGTAAATTCAAAAGGCTTACATACAGATCATTTGAATATGCCAGTTAGTCTGTGGTGATTTAACGTGCAGCGTGACTACTTAAAAACCTTCCACACGCTGGAGCTACTCATGTAGCCTCGAATAAACTCCTTGTGTTTAACGTGCAACAGTGATGGAAGTTGTTACACGTGCTCGATCCTACGGAGTAGGCTTGAGCGGCCGATCTGTTGGTGGCGTTGTCCGGTTTCGGATCTCCCTTGGTTGATCGGCCCTCGGTTTAATTAATATAGTATCTGCTATAGCATGTTTCAAGGCTTGTTAAAGTGGTTCTGACCTGTCTAGATACGTGCTATGTATGAGATTAAATCATGATATCAAAATAATATTGACGGTATGAAAAAACAGTGCAATGTAAACCGAAAATTAATAGACGAGTAAAATATTAAATAATATAAAACAAAACTGTTCCGGAATAGAGACGATGTGCAGAAATTATGAGATTAATATTAAGATCAACAGCAATGCCTGATCTAGGTGTGTTGTGTTGCCTACAGATGTGGCGAACTTTTGACCAACCAGCGGCCTCGTATTATATATAGTGTAGGCACTGCTGGAATTGCTGGGT
This sequence comes from Atrina japonica, assembly GCA_030159075.1. Taxonomy (NCBI): domain Eukaryota; kingdom Metazoa; phylum Mollusca; class Bivalvia; order Pterioida; family Pinnidae; genus Atrina; species Atrina japonica. Next base: position 3,362 of record BROG01002268.1, on the reverse strand, counting down.
GTTTACGTAGACGTTCGCCATGACCTGGGTTATATCTGAGGCAAAGGTGACTCCATGAATCATTTATTTACGTGTAACAAATTCCATCATGGTTGCACGTTAAACACAAGGAGCCTCTCCGGAGCTACAGGGGTAGCACCGGCGTGTGGCAAGGGCTTTGAGCAGTCACGCCGCACGTTAAATCAACTCCAATCATCATCATTTCCATGAATCCTCTAGTTACTTATTCTAGGTTGCTCAATGGTCGTAAGTGCCGAGCATAGGCCAAAATTTGAAGCTCTTCACCGGCATTTGTCTCCATATGAGTGGAATATTTTCAGATGGACTTTAAACAATGATAAACAAACAAACAAACAAACCTATTCTAGGTGAATGCAAAAATGAATGCAATGAGGGATGCGATGTGTGCTTCGAATTTTATATTATATATTTCTATATTTTAGATTTTAGATTTTATCCGTATAACCTGAATTTGAGATAAAGGTGATGAGTCCTTCGAATGCTGATGGTTTTAAGCTATCCGGTGGATCTAGGATATCTCTTATGTGTAGCGTATCTAAGCCTGGTGATCTATTGTAGTGTGTGTGTGTGTGTGTGTGTGTGTGTGTGTGTGTGTGTGTGTGTGTGTGTGTGTGTGTGTGTGTGTGTGTGTGTGTAATTCCACTCGGTGGAGATTGTGTAGTGGGCATTCTATAATGAAATTCTCCACCGTTTCCTTACTGTGGGCACAGGGACACTGAGGTCCTCGCTTGAAAACATATTGACCTAACTCGCTATTCAGTAAGGTTCTACCTAACCCGAGTCTAGTGCAAACCTTATCCCAGTAGACACTTTTAGAGTAATGTACAGGAGTATGATTGGGATTAGGTTTCAGCGTTTTTATGAAGAGGTTAGTATTGTTGTATTTTTCTGGTGAATGATTTGCCGAATGAATGCATATGATTCTGTTACACCTAGCTGTGTATGTTAATCAATTTCATTGTTTTGTACTCCTTCCTTTGCTCACGAATCCACGGACGCATTACCCCTAATATATACATGGGCTGGGATCCATTCTAAGTGTACTTGGCTTTTCCTAGCAGATAATTTATGAATATTGACTAGGATTTCGTTAAGTGAATCTACTGTTTTTGGTGATCAGAGACGAGGGCGCTCAATGAATCGCTCAAGAGTACTACCTTCTACCTACTAACTCTTGTCTTTTATATAATCAACAGCCTCATTGATTGCTACCAATTCTGATGTGTAAACCGAAATGTGGTCTGTGCATCTATAACCGTCTCCGTAGTCTTCCGAAGGGTCATAATAGGCGGCTCCTGTCCGACATGTTTTGTGTTCTTTGGAGCCGTCCGTGAAAAAAAGATGGAAATCTGGTTATTTGTAATCTAGATATTCCAGGGTGACCGATTTGCATGTGGTGGGGTCATTACTCTTTTTAATGACTTGAGAAAGAGCTACGGTGGAAGTAATATGCTCTCTTTTTCAGCTATATCTAAACTACCTAGTGTAGTGCTACCTAAATACTTGTGTAGTCTGTATCCAAAAGGAGCCTGCGTGCCACAGATTATTAACCTAGTATCCGTTGTAATTTCTATTGTTTATGTGGATGAAAAGCGATAAACTGGGTTGTCAGGATTCCACGTGACACAGGCCCAGAATCGGAGTGTCAGGAAGTCCCGTCTGAGTGACAGCGGCAACTCCCCAGCTTCTGCAAACAAAGCCTGCCCCTGGGTAGATCTGTGGGCTTCCAGAGCAATTCTGAGTGCCTGATGTTGAATACGGTCCAGGTTTTTAAGTAGTGTCGGAATCCCGGATTGGTAAGCTTGACATCCATAATCAATTCTGGACCTGATGAGGGTCTTACATAAAAATAGCAGTGTTGTCTTGTCAGCGCCAAATTTTGTCCCAGACACACAACGTATGAGGTTTATAATTGACTGACAGGATGTGACTAAGCTATTGATGTGTGTAAATGTCATTAACCTATCGAAAATGACTCCTAGAAATCTAGCTTTACTAACAATGTGTAATGCCTTGTTGTGCAAATTTGGGTGCTGAGCGTGTGTAAAGTGAGCCTCGCTGACCGAATAGCACTGCTTTTGCTCCGACAATTTAAAGCCCGACTTTTGTGACCATCTAGAGATTGCATCTAAGGATTCTTGTAACTTAGCATTAACAACCATAATGTCCCTATGTGAGTAGCTTATTGTGTTATCATCTGCAAACTGATTATCTATCTCATCATATTGGCATTTTATCTCCTCTGCAAGGTCATTGGTCATGATGTTAAACAGGGTCGGACTGATTACCGAGGCCTGTTGGGTGCCATTTTCAAGGAGGTATTTCGTTTACAGACACCTGGATTGTACGACCCTGTAGAAAGGATTTAATGAAGTGTAGAGTAGTATATTGTCTTGTTTGTCATGTAATTTGAGCTTGTACAAGAGACCACTATACTAAACCAGATCAGTTGTTTTACTAATATCTAGAAATACCACTCCTGTAAGTTGTTTGCTTACAGTGGCACATTTGATTTGAGTTTCCAGTTGGACTAATTGGTCTATTGTGTTCCTACCCTTCTTGAAACCGGTCTGTGCGAAGTCCAGACTCATGTTTATCGAGGAATCACCTTAATCTATTCTTTAGCATAGTTTCGGTGACTTTGCATAGATGTGATGTAAGCGATATTGGCCTGTAAGATTCTGGTAAATGTGGGTTTTTACCCGGTTTGAGTAGGGGTATTACTGTGGCCTCCTTCCAGAGGGAAGAAAAATGACGAGTAATAAACACTCTGTTGAGAAAGTGTAGAATGGTCTTTATAAAATGTGAAGGCAGGTGCTTCAACAAGATATAAGATTTTATCACCGCCCGGTGCGGTGTGTCGCTTAGCTGCGAGTGCATCCCCAAATTCCTCAACCGTGAAAGACACATTAAGAGTTCCCGTGTTGTGGTCTAAATCGCTGAGGTGGTTTTTGTCTGGCCTCGAACTCTGCCCTATGAGTTGTGTGAATTGGTTCGAGGTTTAAATGTGAACTAGCGTTTGCAAGTGATGCAGTTAATGTGTTGGCTTTGTTTTTCAGATGTGATTGCTTGTTCTAGTGTAGGAATGCTTCTAGTGTAAGGTTTGCACTTGAGAGCTTTTACCTTTCCCAGACATCTCTAATGCGAGTGTCTTTGTTTAGTGTAGACATATAGGCTTCCCAGTGTGCTTTATGTTCATGGGCTATTGTTTTTTGCAGGGTTAATTAGTCTGATCTTCTTTTTACCAGAGCTGCATTGAATGGCTTGGGTGGCTGCGCTGTGTTTGAAGGTGTTTATGTTTTCCTGGTATAGATTGGTGTCTGTGTGTGCTATGTCATCTA
>BROG01002267.1:0-12108 GCA_030159075.1 Atrina japonica | reverse complement strand
CGTTGGTGATATTCGTACAGACGATATAAAATAGGCTTCATTTAGAATCTTCGGTATCTCAAAACTAAACATTTGTTGTGACCTTTCATTTGACATTACAATCAAATGCACTGATATTGAATCCTGTGACCTTGAAAAGCCGCTTTTATTGATATTATATATGGACTATCTTTTGTTATTGCTTGTGAACCTATGTGAACGAAATATATCAAATTTGTACATAATGGAGAAACGGACAGATATAAATTACAAAACTATATCACAAAGATAATGTTCTTGGATTTCCAATCGTCAACTTTGCAACTTCATGTAAATGTAGCCCTTAACTCCTGTATATAGTTTGTAAAACGTTTATGATACGATTTGTCACTGTAAACCAATTGGAACTCATGCTGATATTGCTATCGACATAATATGAAATTGTATCTAAATAATAATATTGAAATCTTTCCCTAAGTGATATAACTTATGTGTTTTACGACATCCATAGCTAACATTATGTTTATACAATATTGCAAACAGTTTGACAGTGCTTTTTATCATTTTCTTTTTCAAAATTCAGAATACATCGTGCACTAATTTCTACAATTCTAACATTGGATCTTAAAATGACATGAACTTACAATTTCAATCACGTATATTTAGTAGGACAGATTATTGTAAATTTAATTTTACTCATTGCATTGACCATATGTTCTATCTGACTACACATGCTTTCATTTGCAGGGAACTCATACAGACTATCTGGCTTCAAGTTGTACATAACTTTACAGGATAACTTTATATCCAGTAGTCCAGCTTATGTCCATAACAATGGTGTCCATGATGGAAATATTAACTTGACAAATTTTACAACAAAGGTGGCAACATTTGGACAATATTTGGCAATATACAAAGATCGATCTTCAACTTGTGTACCACCATTTCCAATAATTCCGGCCTTTTGTGCTCTGTTTGAACTTTGTGAAGTGGAAGTTCTCGGTAGGCAAATTTTAAAACGTTTGTTTATGTATATTAAATAAAATACATGTATCAATATCATGTATTTAGTTATCAATTATTTCTCCAGTGATATCATTAAATTGTCCTATATAAGATGAATTTGTAAGTCAAAGATCATTTACTCAGACAACTCTTTTATAACATTGCAATTTATGTAAACTAAGTTGTTCATCATTTAACATGTTCTCAAATGAAGATTAAAATAGATCAAACGATACATGCTGAAATGTGCAAAGTAGGTTTTAAATTAAAGAAGTGTAATTTATGGCAACGTTGTATCTTTTATAATCATAATCGAAGATAAACGAGCAATTAAAACTAAACTAACACTCTGATTTGCGATAGCAAGGCTTTAGTAATAGCAGATTGTTTATGGTCAAATAAATCGGTCACAGAATCAAAACATCAGCATTGTGACAGACAAAGTGATGAAATTTCATAGACAATGATTTATATGCTTAATATGTTTTAGCAACGGCAACAATAATAATTATCCATTGAAACAAGTTTAGCAATTTACAACGTTCTAAGTACGTATGTTGCCCGATGTTTTACAACACGTTAATACAATGAAGGGACATAAATTACACACACACACACACACACACACACACACACACACACACACACACACACACACACAGGCAGACAGACACACACACACACAAACACATACACATACACAAACACACACACACACATACACACATATACACACATACATACATACACACACACAGATCAATATATATGACTTTTCAAAGAAAACAATTATTTTTATGTTTCAGGATGTCCAAAGAAAAAGTACGGTACAGAGTGTCAAAGTGATTGCCCTGATAACTGTCTTTATGATGTGTGTGCTGTCAGTGATGGAAAATGTTATGTATGTAAAAAGTGGCTACACTGGTTATATGTGCGATCAACGTAAGATAAATAAATGTGCCACGTTTATATATTTTTTTCAATATTTTAAAAAGTTTTTGTCTAACAAACATGATGTATTTTATTATCGTAAAGGTTATAACTACACTTGGGGAGGTAACTCTTGCAGCACAACGATGTTGATATTGTGATGTTTTGCTGAAATTGCTATAGAAAGGTATTTTGATAATAGGATTTCATAAAAAAATAGTTTTATGGGTAATTATATATTACACATTAAATGTCAGATGTTACTGGGGTTTCGCCATGGTCGCAAAATAAAAGCTAGTAATTGGTGAAACATTCATATTTTCGGATTTCTATGAAAAATGGTATTCTGGGATATTTTCGCATTACAAATTCAATAGCCGTTGTTTTGGAGTTTAGATTTTGCTGAAATTGCGATGCATAGGTATTTTGAAATTGTGAATTCAAATGTAAATGTTACGGAAGCATGACTGTCATGAAAACAAAATAAAACCCTTGGTCAATACTTTTAAGGTATTTTAGCATTACAGATTCAATGAAAGATTTTTTATGTATCTGAAAGTCGTTGGGTTTGCAGGAAAAATATTGTCATAATTGCAATGTGGGTGGTTAAAAGGTCTCCAGGGATAACTGAAAATGTGGATTGTTGTAGGTTCAATTTATTGGAAATAACAAAAAGTGAACCATCAACTTATATTTTCTGAACACTATTTTGAGATGACTTGGTTAGGAATGACGCAATCGAATTTAAAATCGATTCTGTTTTTCTCGTATGTCGTGTATTGGATCTGACGCAATCCGCTATGGGGTTACGTGCGGATGACCTCGTATGTTTGTCATTTTCGACCAGTAAAACGCAGCTTGCACAAACTCATAAACGATCAAATGGCAAAGGGATGTAAACATTCTTCACATTTAAAACAATATTGAACAAACCAAATCCGAAAGTGCACAGTTATTTCCATAACATTGGACAGGTTCGATTCACCAAATTACTATGGTATTTTACTGATTTACGGTTTCCTTTCTGTTAAAACATAAAAAGCATCTCTTTAACATTGATTTATGTAAGACCCATTTTCAGTGGTCGAGCATTACACACATACAGTATGTCATACGCACGTGTCCTGATAGCGGATTGTGTTTGATCCTCTACAAGAAATTATATAATGTTTATCAGATTGGGAATGGCCTGGCATAAAGCGTTTCCCAATAATCGTTTGTGAATAATATTTCGCTAATAGCTGGGTTGTAGTATAAATTATCATCCATATTTGAAATAAATACTATACCGTTGATAAAATTGTTATGCTAGCTATTAGAACAATGTACTGTGTTATGTTAAAATAATTCCCACTTCAGTGATTATCATTCTTTTTTAAATATTCTGTTTGTAGTTGGTTAGCTGTCGTAAGAATTAATTGCAGATTGCGTATTTATTTTAAATTAGAACTCCACTGATGAAGTTTAATTTACAGAAACGATTGCTCTGGGCATTTTAACTTTGTTATTATGTTTTTAATATTTCGCAACCCTTTACGTTTGATCGCTGACATGCTATTGTTATATCAAGATGTTATTGAAACTACTGATCGCTAACTGAATTAATTACGGAATTTAACTTTTTTAAATTTTGATATTTTAACTCGAGTGTAGTTATGAACCTTAAATACTTGTTCGGAATGTAGTGCACATTAAGGGGGATATCACATACATATTCTAATCTAAACAAAAAATAAATAATAATACAGCATTTTTATATTCAAAATAAAGACAAAATATCGCTAGTCATTGTTAGTAATATGGATTATTTAAACCACAAATGTTTAGACTTTTAAACAAGATCAAGACCCGCCAAGGCTTGGACTAAATATCTGAAATAGCTATATTGACACTTTAGGCTCTTCATTGTATAACTAAAAATCATAACACGAGACTTATCGTCTTAGAGTGAAAATCTCAAATGTTTAAAATTAGGTTTAACGCCGTAACTCTCTTAACGGTATGGTATCTGAAAACGAGAGAAGAAAACTATATAATATATAAGGAATAAAGCCAATGTGTACACATGATATACGGAATAACATAACTTGTGCCAGTTAACAGTTAATAACAAGAAGCGAATGACCACGTAGCTCGATTGACAACACAGGCATGTTTTTTTGCCTAGTACGTTGAAGATACGATACCAAACTGATGAAATAATCTAAATTGAAGTGATGAACAATTGAAAGTTAAGGAATGACAAGGATAACTACATCAAAAGCGTGGCACTGTTATAGATCTCTTAGATATTTGAAACCAGAGAGATAAAGGCATAGGTATTGATCTGGAATCAGATGTTAGTTTAAGATATTGCCCTTAGGTGCAGACTAGCGTGTCATGTATTCCCACGATATCCCCAGATTATATTAGAATTTGATGATTTGAAATAAAATATCAATTGAAATCTAGTAAACACACACACACATACACACGCGCGCGCACACACACACACAAACACACATATTTATATATATATAAATATATATGTGTGTGTGTGTGTGTGTGTGTGTGTGTGTGTGTGTGTGCACACATTAGAACTGTTAAGCAGTTAAACATACTCACACAAATAATAGTCGCACACATAAATACAAAGTTTGCATTTAAACAAAATCACTTCAGTGTACACCACAACTTTTACATATGCACTGGCGTAGCCTACTCGAAATGTTTGATATAAACCGCAACATTAACTGTCAAATAGACATTAGATTTGGATTTGTCACATTCAAATTACTTAGAACATGCAGATTGTGATTATGTTTCATAATATATTCAAACGGATTGCCATTGTATGATTGCCATGAAGGCGGGGACAAAACGCAAAAAAACCTAAAAAAAAGTAAGGTCACAGCAAATTAATATCGTGTTCGACGGATCATCGCTCCGATTTTTTATTTTACTCCGGAAAAAAATTATCCGATCCGTGATTTTTTTGTATCATTCCGTTTCCGGTTTCGATTTGTTTCGTTTCATTTTGCAGACTTGGGTCTAGGGAGGTATAATAGATCGACACACGTGATGATGATCATGGATGAATCGATCAATATCTTCGCTTCTGTGTGGGATAATTGTAGAAATATATGTCCAAATACTATTGTTTTCCTTTGAAGTGGTTATTGATTTTTGGTATTTGTTAAAAAAAAGGTTATTTCAAAGGACGACATGCTAGGCCTCATCATGACTCATAAACATCGAAATTATAGGATACTACGAATAACTGAAAACACGGTAATCAGTATATACCGAAAACATGGTAGAAATCACCGAAAACACGGTATAATTTGCAGAAAACACGCGTGCATGCACTCAAAATCATTCAAGGAAGTATTTCAAATGCTACTTTTTAACTTAATCGTAATGACTAATAGATGTAACATTTTTTTTAATTTTTGTAAAGTGAATCAATCTTGCAAAACAATTTCAATTCTATCATCATGCCGGTGGTGTTTAACAATATTTGACACCAAAAGTTTCTGATATGATTAAGAGAAAAGTTCTGGAGCTAAAGTTTTGTCTTCAGAATGAAATTTATACACTTAAATTTAAATGCATGTTTTCAGCAATTTGTGCCGTATTATCGGCAAACTGTCTAATGTTTTCGGGAAATGACCCATGTTTTCGGTAATTCGTGGGACCGGAAATTATGTCTTCTGTTTCCGACGTTAAGTCCTCAGATGTTGTCAATGTGAGTTTTAGTGGCAACATTTTATTCTGTGAACATTTTGGATTGAAATTTATAAAAAAATTGTTGTTTTAAAACCTGAGAGTCATTCTGTGAAGAATTTGGATAGACATTTATAAAAAGTGTTGTTTTAAAACCTTAGAGTCCCTTAGAGGGCGCTGCTACATCTTTTTCTAATTCAACAAAAACAAATGATTTCAAAATTTTGATGGGCACATTGAAAACTATTATAAACTTCAGACGAATTGAATTTTTTTGAATTTCAATACACCAAGTAATTTCAAAGTTTATTGTTAAAACAATAGTTGTAATATCCCAAGTAGTTAATTGTGTTGACTGTAAATATAGTATTCTTACACTATTGCATTGAATAATTCTTTTTAAGTATATGGGTCTTTTTATCTCTCTGGAAAGTGAAGGTTGATGCAGATATAGAGTATATATCATTACATAAACATTTCATTCACTGAAAAAAATGGTGACTGGCTGAAAATAATACATTTATACATGTAGATTTCCACAATATTCTACTATCACCTAAATATACAGAAAAATACATAATTTACAGCAATCATGCAAATGAAAAATCTTTAATATGGAGTGTCAGTTGAAAATATTAATGAAAAAAAACATTCTTCGCCGCCCTTTCGTTTTTTTGTCATAAAATTCCGAAGAACAAGATTTTTGGGTTTTTTTTTTGGTGCGGCCTAATCTTTTTTTTTTAATATATAAAAATCTCAGATACCAAAGTATAAATCAATAGGATGTCCAGGACATAGATACAAATCTGGTAAAAATGGACAAACACGGACCTCTGGAAACCAAGAGGTGGGATCAGGTGCCATGGAGGAGTAAGCATCCCCTGTCGACCGGTCACACCCGCCGTGAGTCCACAGTCAAGTCCAATGAAACAAGTGAGGAGTGTATCTCGTCACAATTGGTACAGACGTCTCAACAACCGCCAACGAAACGGCAACTCAACATTTCACTTAGTGAAACAGAGTAGTCGCAAACAAGACTATTATACCGACCATAAAATTTGCGGAACGTTGACATTAAACGCGGTTTTCGATATTTGATGAATAATATGAAATGGGCAAATAAGAACATAGCGATCACAAATACGAATTTTCCTCTCTCTGAGTCAGTTATCCTGCCTTAAAGAGGTTCCAAATCACATGACAGTAATAACTAGATTGGTTCCGTCCATTCAGCTAAAAAGCGTACACTGCTCCAAGTTATGTTATACCATATATCATAGGTAAAACATAGCCTTATTATTCATGTTTTAATATGAATATACAAGTGTATCTCAAACGATTATTAAGTTTACCGTTATCATTCCCAATATAAAGTCAACACAGTTTCTCAATGAGTGCACAATGATGCGGGGAATAACATAAATCAAATATATGGTCAAATATGTGATTCGGATTTGTGCGTATGTATTTTTGTGCGCGCTTGTTTCTGTATGTTTGTTTGTGTAAAGGTATCCCTATGTGATCTTTACCTTTTCTTGTTTTTAATTCTTCATAACTGTGAATCATTATTTCGACTAATTCTGAACAGCATGTGGTACTGGTACATACGGCTTTGGATGTTCACAAACTTGCAGTGGCAACTGTAAAGATGGTGTAACTTGTGACGTCAGAAATGGAATCTGTCCCACTGGATGTTCTGATGGATACAAGGGAAATTACTGTAACGAAAGTACGATATACTGATAAACTTTTAACGAAGTTTTTCTTAATTATGTAACAGTTTACTTAAAAACACTACATATTTAAATTTTCAAGATAGAGTTTACAGGTTCATGTACCTTTAAAAAAGAAATGATCTGTTATTTTAGAGTTTCACATTTCATATCTATATACGTATGACAACACATTTCACTGAAGATTGTTTTATCAATGCGACCCTAGATGCAATTTTAAGATATTTTGCACATTTTGAAATATGATATTGATAGTTTATGGATGTTTTACCAGATACATTCACATAGACCAGTTATGACATTTAATAAATGACTTAGGTCTAATCAATGTCTCTGGATACTCATTATGATCTGATCTGATTTTGTCGTATGTCATATGTCCTTATTAATTGTACACAAGCCGAGATTGTGGGTTTACGACGAAGTATAAGACTTATGATCCTTTCGTAAAACGCGCCCAAGGATACAGCGTGCAAACTTGGTGAATATTGGACAAACAGGGACCCCCAGAGGTTGGATCAGGGACCTCTTGTTTTTGCGGAATCATAATTTATATTTACCACCTCATTTATAAATATTTTTAAAAATGTACATATAAATAACGTTGCGGCAAATGTGTACGCTTACGATATATACACATGGGAAATTTATCAATTTTAATTAAGTATTTCGCATCATTAGTAAGTACGTTTCTTTTATTTTCGTAAGCGTACAAATCTGTCGGAACTCTTGTTATTTATATACATTTTGCAAAGGTTGACCTAATCTATCTTGCAGCTTGCAGTCCAGGGGCATTTGGGACATCATGCTCATTTACGTGTGGCTCTTGTAGAGATGATATTACCTGCAATCATATAAATGGGTCATGCCCAACTGGATGTGGCCTAGGAGTAATGGGACAATATTGCAAAACAGGTTTGTATTCTTTTCCTAACTTCAATATTACAAGTTTGTACAGTTTAAAATTATTTCATCATGAAGAATAGCATATATAATATTGTTAATAGTAATCATTCATTAATAACTTTCATTTATGTAAAATGGCGGTTTTTCAATGTCACTTATTACCATGTGATGTTAATAACAATAATGATTCTATTACTAAAACTAGTACCACTGATACTACTACTGCTACTACTACTATAACTATTACTACTTCGATTATGTTTGTTTGTTTGTTTGTTTATTGTTGTTTAACGTCCCACTCAAGGATATTTCACTCATATGGAGACGTAACCAAATGCCGGTTAAGGGCTTCAAATTTTGGCCTATGCTCGGGACTTACGGCCATTGAGCAATGAAGTTTCTTTAACGTGCCAACACCTACTGCGACGGGACCTCGAGTTTTACTGTCTCATCCGAAGGACAGGAAACCAACCTGCCGCCGGCTGGACTTGAACAAACGACCTCACGATCAAGAGTCGAGCGCGCTACCGACTGAGCCAGACAAGCTCATTACGGTTATGGTAACGTATTCAGTTCTCTTTCCTCCTTTACATAAAGCGGAAGTACGTCACTGTGCGAGCACTCTCGGCTGACCTAATTACTAAGGAAAACATTGAATTATCCGTGGCTAGTGAATTGCATTTTTTGAAGACTCGACGATGCGTATGAAACAGGTAAAGTATAAATATTTCTTTGTAATATGCATGAATCAACATTTCGATAAGTCAAATAATTTAATATTACTAATCCCCTTATAGGCTTAAACAAATAAACAATCTGAAGCTGATGTATCGTCTGCTCAATGTTCGGGTATCATACTATTTATATCACATGACCCAGGGTTAGAAGGGTTAACCTGCTTTAAATATTTTGAGGTTCTATATGAGTGAGCGATCACGCCCCAGAAACATTTGTAACAGGTATACTCATATTTTATTGAACAAATGATGACTTGTTTTCAGTTATTAGCGGTCTCAAGTCGCAATTGGTAAATACAAATAACAATTAATAAATAATTGATTATTTGATAAATTAAGAACATTTATGAAAGTATTAAATCAATATCGACCACATTCTCGGTTAATACATGGCGTTATCAACCCACGGGTTGATAACGCCATGAATTATCCGAGAATGAGATCGTTAATTATTTTATTACATGACATTTAACCAGTTTATCACCGACGCCAATATGTAGATGTCGCAAGTATCAGTGAGATGTGATCTTATTAAGGATGAAAAACCAAAACACAATAGTTTTAAACGGCTAAATGCGTTGCAAGTCTAGTGTTTTAGAATCCTTCTTTTCCAATAGTGTTTGGACACCATCACCGTCAGTAGTGGTTGAACGAAAACGTTTGTTTACACTCTCGTCGTCTGTCAGCTTGAATGCACTTCCTTGACGCTAAATATAGCTAGACAGCATTGATGATTGGCTATACAATGATCGCCGAGCTTGCCAAGGTTCGGGAATCCCTTGTGCTATTTATGGGTACGACCTGGATGTGTTGGATTGTTATATCTACCTGCGAAGCGAGTTATGGGTTAATATAATGATTGTACGAGAACAGAAAGTGTGAAACTAGCCAATAAGAACGTAGATGACAAGAGAGCCGTGTAATAATAACACATGTATTAAATTTCTATTGACATACTGGATTTTGAAAAAGATATCAACTGAATGCAATATTTGTTAATGTTTGATATTTATAGTGAACCAGTGTTATTATATTCATATTGACATAATTGTGATTGAACTACATTTTTATGTTTTGTAGATTAAACCCTTTTGACCGAAAGATAAGTGAAGGTTATTATATCCGAAAGCGTCCAGATTGTACAATGTCCCCCCTACATCACTACGCAGTAGGGTTGATGGACGTATTTCTATTGATACTACATCGTCTGGGCCTGATCCTTTGTTGTCCATGGAGGAGGAGGCACGTTTGGTTGACCATCTTAAGTCAATGTCCGACGTGGGATACAGTTGTACGAGAGCCCAAGTATGTGAGTTAGCAGCAATTATGGCCGTTGTCACTGGTAAAAAAAAAGATATCAACAAATCCATGAACATGACATGATTTTACAACTTTATACCCATATGCCCCGAGCTCCATGTATTCAAGGCAACAGGTCGGTCAGCTGTCCGTGCCTAAAGTGCATCACCAGAGGTCATTAACTCTTATTATAGTAAAATTCATATAACCTGGCGAGGTGGAGTCTTTTGAACTCATTCTTGACCTGGCGAGTTTAAATTTTAGGTAAATGAAGCATAAAATTAAAATCAAACTGACTACAGTAATCGTGCCTTCCTCTCATTAAACATAAGAGAGTATCCAATGAGGAATAAAGCGTTTTTCCTGTGCAACCCATAACCGAAAAGTGAGTAGAACGATCCGTATGACAATAGAAAGGTTACTCCGCCCTGCCATCTTATTTGAATCGGACAATACCATGAACTGGAGCATACACTGAATTAATATAAATCAATCGACTCTCCAGAGTCAACCTATAATGTTGATGAGAAAGGAATAAACAGAGAACTCCGCCATCAGTTGTTTCTGGGAAAGGCCTGCAGACACAATCCGTGATATCGCCATTAAGTAAACCTACGACGATAATCGGATTTGGTAAAGCCCTAGAACAGCAAATCACCCATGTATTGGTTTTGCAGGGAAAGGAACACTTCGCTTATTTATATTATTGGAGGGGCAACACCAGAGGAAGATTCTGTTGTATCCAAGTCTGGCTGATCAAATTCTGGTAACTTTGAATCTTATTTGAAAAAAAAAAAAACATTTTTTCAAATTTATGGATCCACAAGATAATATCATTTTATATCATCGTTGACATGATCGCTATATATAATGGTCATGCCAGTCATGTGGGCATCTCCCTTATCAGTTGGATGGAAAGATGTATCATTTTGTTCCTATTCCCACTACACTGCTCCCATACCCTCCGTCACTTGATGTCGGATGTTTTGGGCCAGTACAGCAGAGAATGTTCAACATTTTAGGCGAAAATCATACACAGACTCTATCATGCTTGAATGTTTGCAAGCTGGCTTGTAAATCGCATTCCTTAGCATTATCTCCTGAATACTTAAAGAGAGTCATTTTTCAAAGCAAGCATATACCCTTTAAATAAGCAGGCCATACCAGAAAACAATCTAAAGCACTCCATATTTTATAAAGAAAAATCACCTAAAACATGTTACACGTGAGAAAGGATCAACAAAGAAATATTATAGTTAACTACAAATTAGAAAGTAAACCGAGCCAAACAGGAAATGATTATCATGATCTGATTGGTGGAAAAGCCAATACTGAGGATGGCACTGCTTTGAGAATTAACAACAAATAATTTGAAGACAATAGTACAACTCAGAAGGGAAAATTCCTAAATAAATCTAAATACCAAAGTGAGTTGTCAAGGAAAAGATTACAAAAGACAGTATTCAGAAGTCTGAACCTGGTTCATCAAAAACAGTTTTGTAGATCTCTGATGATTTATCTGATGACGACGACGACACAGACGGTTATTATGTGTCTCAGAAATGTGACAACTTTGGATACTAGACACATCTTCGTTTTGGGTCTAAAATCAAAGTGGTCCGTAGACACTCTGAATTCATTCGACCTCACTGTCATTAGGGTTTTCCTTTCTGTTTATTTTTAAATTTTATTCGTTCATTATAAGTTATAATTAATATAAACTGTTTTTCAAAAACTTTTTCATAATCATTTTATTATTAATGGATATCATTTAACTCACATTTATGAAGAATTTCAGGTATTTTCATCATTAT